>JANQBM010188594.1:0-45971 GCA_025594535.1 Erythroxylum domingense | reverse complement strand
AAATGCATGAGCATGAGATGTGTTTTCCTAATTTCTCTTATTTACCTCACTTGGACCCGTTTCTCTGGTCCGACCCGTTCTACGGAACCGGGATGTTACACAAGTGGATTTTCACTACATACTTTTTCTATTAATGTTTCTATTTCATTTTGTAATGTTACGTTATTAAGAAGATCAAATTGTAAATGATTTAGTTTTTCAGTTATTAATTGTAATGTTTTATAATACGTAGTATGGTATATAGGAATTTTATGAATTATAGATTTTGGATTTGATGTTTTTATTAGTGGTGTTTTTAACGTTATATAATGTAAATATTGACAAACAGGATTATATAGTTTAAGAAAATTATTTCCTATTATTAGTGGTAACCCTAATTCTTATTGATAGATTGATGGTACAACAAATGTATAATTTTCGATAAGAAGATTATTATAATAGCTAACATACCATATATATTTAACACTTCCATAAGCTATTCTTATTTGTAATGGTTTATTTAATCATTATTTTTAAATTCACAAATATATTCTTCTAAGTAACAAATATCACAAATACGTATATTATTTAAATTCCATAATGCGATTTTTCGGTCTTCATTTTCGATTTCTTGTTTATAAGAAGTTATTTCTTTTCTAATAAATTTTTTATAAATTTCATTAGTAACTACCTGAAAGGCTTATACTGGTTCAAGTGCATTTAAAAATTTAGTAGTATTTTTTGTGCATACTTCATTATCTAATAAAAAATTTAATACAATACCAGTTTTTTTGTAAGTAATAAAATTCCATAAAGTGCTAATATTGGTTAATCCTTCAAAAGGTTTTTCTAATTGTATTACTAAGGCTAATTTATTAGACCATTCTAATAATAATTTTTCCAGTGAAATTACACAATTGAGATTTAAAATACCATCTGGTCCTAAAGTTTTATGTTTAGGTGTGTATTTTGTAGGAAATTTTTAGATTTTATTATCTTTTCTATAATAACCAAAACGATTTAATTCCTCTGTTTCTATGGGATTGTAATTCCAATTATATTGATTTTTATTGTCTCATTTTCTTTTTTCTCCACTTTGACTAGTTTCTGGTTGGTGTTCATCTTTTTGCTGATTTGTATATAGTTCTTGATCAAATTCATAACCATAAATGATCTCATCTTGGTCAATAGTAGGTTTGATAATTTCGTATTGCAAAGGTAAAGGTTTATTTAAAGTTAACTTATTAGCGAGTTGAGTGATTTCTTCAATTTACTTTTTTATATCTTTTTTGATATTTGGATTTTGTGTTTCATCATAATCTATGATTATATCTTCTATATTCTTTATATTCTCCAGGGCTTTATTAAACTAGGTTTTGATATCACTATGCTACCTAAAACTCGAGTTGAAGGTAGGGCATTATTAAATTACTTAAGCTAGTCCACCACGCTCCGTTTGCGCAACCTATACTGACACAAACGGTATTTCATTCCCACATTGATTGATTTGGGATTTGAACCTGCGACGTGGTGAGGGCCAAGATAGTTCTGATACAACTTTGCTACCTAAAACTCGAGTTGAAGGTAGGGCGTTATCAAATTACTTAAGCTAGTCTACAACGCTCCGCTTGCGTAGCCCATACTGACACAAATGATATTCCTGGAATGTATTACCTTTTGGATTAAAACAAGCCCTAGTATTTTTCAAGGATTTATGGATAATAATCTAAAAGGACTCGATGACTTTACATTAGTTTATATTGCTGATATTATTAAATTTTTCCATAATAACCAAAACGATTTAATTCCTCTATTTCTATGGGTTTGTAATTCCAATTATATTGATTTTTAATCTCGTTTTCTTTTTTCTCCACTTTGACTAGTTTTTGGTTGGTGATCATCTTTTTGCTGATTTGTATGTAGTTCTTGATCAAATTCATAACCATAAATTATCTCATCTTGGTCAGGTTTGATAATTTCGTAATGCAAAGGTAAAGGTTTATTTAAAGTTAACTTATTAACAAGTTGAGTGATTTCTTCAAGTTACTTTTTTATATCTTTTTCGATATTTTGTTATTGTGTTTCATCATAACCTGTGTCTATATCTTCTATATTCTCTATAATCTCCAGGGCTTTATTAAATTAGGCTCTGATACCTCTTTGCTACCTAAAACTCGAGTTGAAGGTACGGCATTATCAAATTACTTATGTTAGTCCACCAAGCTTTGCTTACTCAGCCCATACTGACATAAACGGTATTTCATTCCCACATTGATTGATTTGGGATTCGAACCTGCGACGTGTTGGGGGTCAATATGGCTCTGATACCACTTTGCTACCTAAAACTTGAGTTGAAGGTAGGGCGTTATCAAATTACTTAAGCTAGTCCACCACGCTCCACTTGTGCGGCCTATAATGACACAAACAATATTCCTAGAATGTATTACCTTTTGGATTAAAACAAGCCTCTAGTATTTATCAAAGATTTATGGATAATAATCAAGAAGGACTCGATGAATTTACGTTATCTTATATTGATGATATTATTATTTTTCTATAATAACCAAAACGATTTAATTCCTCTATTTCTATGGGTTTGTAATTCCAATTATGTTGATTTTTATTGTCTCATTTTTTTTCTCCACTTAGACTAGTTTCTGGTTGGTGTTCATCTTTTTACTGATTTGTATATAGTTCTTGATCAGATTCATAACCATAAATGATCTCATTTTGGTCAGTAATAGGTTTGATAATTTCGTATTGCAAAGGTAAAAGTTTATTTAAAGTTAACTTATTAACAAGTTGAGTGATTTCTTCAAGTTGCTTTTTTATATCTTTTTTGATATTTAGTTGTTGTGATTCATTATAGCCCGTGTCTATATCTTCTATATTCTCTATATTCTCAAGGGATTTATTAAACTAGGCTTTGATACCAATCTTCTAACCTTTTGACAATCTTGACAATCTAATTTAATATTTATCAAGTTTAATATTTTATCAAGTTTTTCATTCATTGAGTCTAATAATTTAATTATTTTCTGATCATTTATTTTACTAATTTCATTTATTTTTACTAATTTTGTACTTTTTTCTATTAACAGTTGAGTTATAGTTATTATCTCTTTTAATTGAATTTCAATATTTGTTTGTTTATCTAATAACTCATATAACTGTTTGGTAACATTCATAAGGTATTTGTAAGATGTTCTTTTAATTCATTAAGTTTATTTTTAATTATTATTAATTTTTGACCAATTTCGTCTTCTGGTTTTTCTTTTTCAATTTGTGGGTCAGCAATTTTAATAGTTTTATTTTGTTCAATTCCTGGTTCAGTAAATCTAATGGGTTTTTTTCCAATCTTAAAGATTGTTATCTGATTAAAATTTTGTCTTTTGATTGCTTATTTTCAGATAAAGATAATCGTGGAGCAGATGAGGTAAATTCATAAAATTGGATAGGATAATTTATTTCAAGTAATTTTCAAAGATTCTTTCTTAAACTGATACCTACTTTTGCTACATCATTAAATAATTGACCAATTTATGTTTTATCTGTAATTTTAAATTCAAAGCTATGATGAGAATTAGTTAAGGCATAACTAATTTGATAAGTACTAGAAAAAGGATATTGACCATTATTCATTAAAATTTCTCTATAGAATTTATAAGCAACAGTAATTGTTTCGTTTAGATTTTGAGATTGTAAAGGAATTCCTAATTTTAAACGGGTGTTAAATTTTTTTTCCATAGGATAAATTACCATTCATTACTCCAATTATTTGATCATTTAAATTATTCATTCTTTCATCTACTATGGCCATTCTGATTGATGAATCAATTCCTTCCTAAAAAGCAGATTTTAATAATATTTGAATTGTAGATAAATGAATATATCCTATTTTGGTTCTTTTATCTTCAGGAATTTTTTGTAATTGTTTACAAATTTGTTCTTGATCGTTAAGGTTTATACGAGTATGACCATTACATTGATCTATTCTAATGGGTGTTTCATGTACTATTTTCCAAAAGAGATAAGATTTTTTTGATTTATTATATTCTGAAACGCATGATGATTAATATCTTGTCCAGCTTTAAGATTTAAATTTGCTTTAGCGATTTGTTTTTGTTTTTGATTTGATAATAAAGTAGAAATATGAAAATTTCCATTAGATTCTGTTAAATCTAAAGTATCTATATCAAATATATTTTCTTGGCTAATTTTTGTCATTTTCTATGTCAATGAAAAATTTGTTGATGTTCAGTTAATGTATTATATAACGTTTGTAATTCTTGATTATAAGAATTATAAAGATTGGTTGCATTTTCTAATCGTTCTTTAATAGGTAATAGTCCGTTATTGGTTATAAAAAATGTAAGTAATTATATCATTCTTCATGATAATCTTGTTCATTTTTTTATTAAAAAACTATATTTTTTCAAAATATTCGATATTAGTGGATATTCGAATACAAGTAATACATGGATTATCCATATATATCAATTGGTTAGTCATATATATGAGTTTTATAATGATTATTAAAATGAATATAGAGTTGTTTTAATTCTTCTTTCTCCTGATTATATAAGGTTGCATGATTTTGAATAATGTGTTGAAATGTTTGAAGAGTATTTTCAGAAGCATTAATAGATATAAGAAAATGATGAGTATGGGTAAATGTTTCAATGCATTTTTTACTAAGTTTTATTTTCTTTTTGGTATGTATAATTAATAAATGGATAGATCTACACTTAACACATACAGGCATAACTAATAAATGATATCAGGATGATATATTTTATCAAGAAGAAATTGCATAAGAATAAATCGGAAGCCATAAATTAACAGAGTATTAAGAAATGAATAAGATTACTTGAATTTAAATAAATAAAACTAATATATAAAAAAGATAAAAATAAGTGTAAGGTAATAATGAAGTAATAGTTGAAGATAAATAATAAGTGATGAAAAAATAAAAGCAGTATTTAACATACCTGTTCTCATTTCCTCTTGAGCGCCAGTCCTTAGGCTAAATGAGAGAGAGAAATAGGAATGAAAAATGAAGTTTTTATTTTCACATTTGAGCTGAAGGCTCAAACTTACATTATATATAGAGGTTGATGGGCTAAAGACTTAAAGAAAGGATAAACAATGACAAACCTTAGAAAGGAGTGTCGACCACAAAAAAAAAGAAAAGATGCTAAAGTAAAGATTCTTTAAAGTACAATAATTAAAAAAGAGAAAAAGATGGTCAGCTATAACTATTGGCCACTGTATAGTAGTACAATAATTACATGGAATAATTATATAAAACAGTAGCTACTGTACGTTTATTGTTCAATTATCACATCTTCTGGAGAGCTGTTGTCCTTGATAGCTGATGGACAATAGGGACATTTATGAGTTGGATGATACTGTAGTTACTTACCAATGGATTGTTTCCAATCATCAAAGAGTTCCATGAAGACTCTAGTAATGGCTGAAAATTGAGTTTCAAGATGCTTAATAAGTTGGAGAGATTATATTGTGATTGGGTTTTTATAAGCAGAAGTCATTAAAAGACTGGGGCCTCGATAATTGAGCTTAATCAAAGATTCGGGATTAAGTTTTAAACATTGTTGGTTGACTCATTCTAAGCAGTGGAGGTTAAATTGGTTAATTAAATCCCAAGTGACTTCATATTGAGGAGGTTCATCAATGGGTGGATATTGTCCATTACTAATGCCAATTTGGATAAATGCGATTTTGGTTAATAAAATGGTGGAATCCTTTAAATTTTCAGCTTTTTGAAAAATGGGATAACTGCTGAATACTTTGATGAAAATTTCTATTTCTTTGGCAACACAATCCTTGTAATTTTTGGCTGCAGTAGCGAATCCAATAGGAAAATCGGCCAAGATATTTAAAATTGTCAAATAAATGGTATCAATAAGCCCACTCTGGAAAATAAGATAGGTAAGTGGATCAGCTAGGGAAAGATGATTGCTTTGGGTCCATATTTTCCTCTATTTTGTGGGTAATATTGAAATTATTTCTGGGCTTCGTTCCATTGATTGAGGCCTTGAAATAATCATAAAACATATCTGGTGTTATTTCTTCATTTCATCCTTCAGGGGTTTGGTAGGTATTGCATTTATTTTTTCCATGTTGATGGGTTTTCCTAATGTTTTCATTTTTGGTTTAAATCGAGTGCTTGATGGACTAGGTTCTGTGGTCGGAATGGAGGTTTGAGTAATTTGTTGAGGAGTAATGGGCTGAATATTTGGAAGAGTTTGTTTCTCTAAGAGTTGGATAGTAGATTTGAGTTGGTTAATTTCTGTAGTAATGGTGCCTACATGCAGTTGTAATTCTAACAACTCTGTTTCGTTTTTGTTGAGTGAATCCTTCAAACTTAAGACAGTTGCTTCTATTCGTGAGTTAAAATGTTTGCAAGACTGTTAGCAGACGAGGTAATATATTGAATATGAAAATTAAAATAAGCTAATTGTAATTGCTAATTAATCTGCGTTGATTATAATTGGTTTTTATATTGTATTTGATAAATCCACATAAATAGTTTGAATATGTTTAAATTAGAAATTCAACATGTAATAAATCCACTTTCCATTTTCTTAAAGTCTTAATACATGCTAATGTTTCCTTCTCATGAATAGGATAATTCCTTTTAATAGGATTAAAAGTCCCATTGATATATTTACATAATAGATATTTCCTTGCTGTGGGTGGTTTTGCCATAAGACAGCCAGCCCATGTATCCATACTCGCATCAATTTGTACAAGTAGTTTATCCTTTTCAGAATAATTATATAATTATGGTAATTGTTTACACAAAGTTTTTAAAGACTAAACATTTTTAGTGCCTTCATCGGTCCATGTCCATTGTTTCTTAGCACTACATTTTAATTGTAAATTTTTTTGTTCGTTAGCTAAATCTTTTAAAAATCCTTAATCAGAAATATAATTTAACAATCCTAAAAAATTTTGTACTTCTTTTACATTTTTTAATTTATCCGGAAATTTTTGTATTTTTCAAATATATTTGGTTGTAATTTAAGAAATCCATTAGAAAATTCAATTCCTAGATATTCGATACTTGGTTGTGCTAATTTATTTTCTTTTTACTAAGGATAAGTCCTTTTTGCTAACAATGAGTTAATACATATTTTACTTTTTGTAGATGTTCATGTTTATCTTTATTAGAAAAATAATAATATCATCAATATAAGCTAATGCAAACTCATCGAGTCCTTCTAGATTATTATCTATAAATCTTTGATAAATAATAGGGGCTTGTTTTAATTCAACAGGTAATACATTCCCTTGGTAGTGTTTTTAAGGTGGACAAGTAAAGCCTATTAAAGGTTTGGTATTTTCATGTAATCTTAATTGCCAATATCCTGATTTTGCATCTAAAGTTGTAAACCAATGATGTCCTTTTAATCTAATAATAATATAATCTTTTCGAAGTAATTTATAGGCATCTCCAATAGTTACTTCATTTAATTTTTTTATAATTGATTATCATTCGTGCTTTACTACATTTTTGTTCTGAATGATTGTTTACATAAAAAGCAGAGGCTGAGTGTTTACTAGTGCTAGGAGAAATTAAGTGCTTTTGTAATAGTTCGGAGCATTCATTAAGAAATTCTTGAATATCTTGTTGTGTATATGGTATATTATTTTTAACGCTAACATCTTTTGTAGGGTCTTTTAGTTTTATTTCAATTAACTGATTATTTATATTTTTAATAGGATCTAGTGGATTTTCACTACAAACGTTGCCAATTAGTGTTTCTACTTCTGTTTGTAATGTTATATTGTTAAGAATATCAAATTATATATGATTTAGTTTTTCGGTTACGAGTTGTAATGTTTTATAATATGTGGTATGATATATATGGATTTTAAGAATGATGGATTTTTTATTAATAGATTTTATAAATGGTGTCTTTAATGTTATAAAACGTAGACATTGAAAAAATGGATTATATAATTTTAGAAAATTATTTCCTAATATTAAGGGTAACCCTGATTCTTGTTGGTAAATTGATGATACTATAAATGTATAATTTTCAATAAGAATAATATTATAATAACTAACATACCATATTGTTTAATGCTTCCATCTGCTATTTTTATTTGTAATGGTTTATTTAATTTTTTCGAATTATTTAGTAATGTCTTATATGCTATACAAATAGTAGCTCTTGTATCTATATAGGCATTTAATTTTTTATTCTGAATAATCACTTGAAAAAATGTGGTATTCGGATTCAGTTGTTGATTATGAGCTTTGACCATTATGTTGGTATAATGAGAAAATTGTTGAATCTGTTTCATATTCTGATTCTATTAGTGCTAAATCATATTTTAATGCAGAATTTAAAATATTAATTTTTTCTTTAAATTTATTGTGATTCCTTTTAGGATAGTTATTTGCATAATGACTTTCTTCTTTACATAACCAACATTTACATTTTGTTTTATTTTGAGGGCAATATTTCTTTTTAGGTTTACATTGTCTATAAGCTTTTCATCTAAAATTTTTTTATAATGTTTTGGTGGAAAAGGTTTAGATTTTTTTTAGAATATTTTTCCATTTGTATTTATTATATTTATGTTTTTTATGTTTTTTTGGATATATAGAAAATTCGCACGCATATTGTTGAGGAACTTCTGAATATTTAGAACAACATAATTGGATATCTTAATGTCTTAATTTTTTATGTAATTTTGCTTCTAAATATTTTTGTGATAATACTTCCTTAGTTATTGAGATAGCACCTCCTAAATTATAGGCTACTAAATTAGCATTTTGTTTTATTAAAAATAATTCTTTGACTGTTTTATTAATTAGATAGGGTAGTTTTTGAATAAATATTTGTATATACATTTCTTGTTTGGTACGTGTTAATTTATAATAATATTTTTTAAATTCACAAATATATTCTTCTAAGTAACAAATATCACAAATACGTATATTATTTAAATGCCACAATGCGGTTTTTCGTTCTTCATTTTCTATTTCTTGTTTATAAGAAGTTATATCTTTTTCAATAAATTCTTTATAAATTTCATTAGTAACTACCTGAAAGGCTTTTACAGGTTTAAGTACATTTAAAAATTTAGTAGTATTTTTTATGCGTACTTCATTATCTAATAAAAAATTTAATACAATACCAGTTGTTTTGTAAGTAATAAAATTCCATAAAGTGCTAATATTGGTTAATCCTTCAAAAGGTTTTTCTAATTGTATTACTAAGGCTAATTTATTAGACCATTCTAATAATAATTTTTCCAGTGAAATTACACAATTGAGATTTAAAATACCATCTGGTCCTAAAGTTTTATGTTTAGGTGTGTATTTTGTAGGAAATTTTTAGATTTTATTATCTTTTCTATAATAACCAAAACGATTTAATTCCTCTGTTTCTATGGGATTGTAATTCCAATTATATTGATTTTTATTGTCTCTTTTTCTTTTTTCTCCACTTTGACTAATTTCTGGTTGGTGTTCATCTTTTTGCTGATTTGTATATAGTTCTTGATCAGATTCATAACCATAAATGATCTCATCTTGGTCAGTAATAGGTTTGATAATTTCGTATTGCAAAGGTAAAGGTTTATATAAAGTTAACTTATTAACGAGTTGAGTGATTTCTTCAAGTTGTTTTTTTATAACTTTTTCAATATTTTGTTGTTGTGTTTCATCATAATCTGGGTATATATCTTTTATATTCTTTATATTCTCCATGACTTTATTAAACTAGGCTCTAATACCAATCTTGTAACCTTTTGACAATCTTGACAATCTAATTTAATATTTATTAAGTTTACTATTTTATCAAAATTTTCATTTATTGAGTCTAATAATTTAATTATTTTTTGATCATTTATTTTACTAATTTCACTTATTTTTGCTGATTTTGTACTTTTTTCTATTAACAGTTGAGTTATAGTTATTATCTCTTTTGATGGAATTTCAATATTTGTTTGTTTATCTAATAACTCAGATAACTGTTTGGTAACACTCATAAAGTATTTTTAAGATGTTCTTTTAATTCATTAAGTTGATTTTTAATTATTATTAATTCTTGACCAATTTTGTCTTCTGGTTTTTCTTTTTCAATTTGTGGGTTAGTAATTTTAATAGTTTTATTTTGTTCAATTTCTTGTTCAGTAAATCTAATGGAATTTTCTAATCTTAAATATTATGATCTGATTAAAAATTTGTCTTTTGATTACTTATTTTTAGATAAAGATAATTGTGGAGCAGATGAGGTAGATTTATAAAATTGGATAGGATAATTTATTTCAGGTAATTTTCGAAGATTCTTTCTTAAACTGATACCTACTTTTGCTACATCAAAACTTATGTTATCTTCAATTTACCTATGGATGGCATCTATGACGAATGGCATAAGGCTGCAATACACATCACTAGAAAGCCCTCTGTTCTCCATAAAAGTTTCTCAACAAAATATGAAATAGAAAAAGCCCTAGCTGAATTTAAAAACCCAGTTCTCAAGCCACAGTATAAACAAGTCTTGGAAAAACCTGCTGAACCCAAATGAAAACCTTAGGAAAACCCATCAACATGGAAAAAATAGATGCAATACCTATCAAAGCCTTTAAGGATAAAATGAAGAAAATAACACCATATATGTTTTATGATTGTTTTCAAGCCCTCAACTAAAGGACAGAAGCCCAGAAACTGTTCAATATTACCCACAAAATAGAGGAAAATATGGACCCAAAGTAATCATCTTTCCTGAAGCTGAACTACTTACTACTTTTCTTTTCTTTCAGAGTGGACTTATCGATACCATTTATTTAACAAATTTAAATATCTTGGTTGATTTTCCTATTGGATTCACTACTGCAGTCAAAATTTACAAGGATCGTTTTGCCAAAGAAACAAAAATTTTCATCAAAGTATTCATCAGTTATCCCATTTTTTAGAAAGATAAAATTTAAAGGATTCCACCATTTTATTAACCAAAATCGCATTTATCCAAATTGGCATTAGTAATGGACAACATCCACCTATTGATGAACCTCATCAGTATGAAGTCACTTAGGACTTAATTAACTAGTTTAACCTCCACTGCTTAGAAGGAGTCTACCAACAATGTTTAAAACTTAATCCCGAATCTTTGATTAGGCTCAATTATCAAGGCCCCAATCTTTTAATAACGTCTGCTTATAAAAACCCAATCACAATATAATCTCTCTAACTCATTAAGCATCTTGAAACTCAATTTTCAACCATTACTGGAGTCTTCATGGAACTCTCTAATGATTGGAAACATTCCATTTGTAAGCAACTATAGTATCATCCAACTCATAAATGTCCCTATTGTCCATCAGCTATCAAAGACGACAGCTCTTCAGAAGATGTGATAATTGAAGAATAAACGTATAGCAGCTACTGTTTTATATAATCATTCCATGTAATTATTGTTCTATTGTACAGTGGCCAATAGTTATGGTCGACCATCTTTTTCTCTTTTTTAGTTATTGTACTTTAGAGAATCTTTACTTTAGCATCTTTTCTTTTTTCTTATGGCCGACACTCCTTTCTAAGGTTTGTCATAGTTTGTCCTTTCTTTAAGTCTTTAGTTCATCAACCTCTATATATAATGTAAGTCCGAGCATTCTACTCGTATGTGAAAATAAAAAATTCATTTTTCATTCCTATTTCTCTCTCTCATTTAGCCTAAGGATTGGCACTCAAGAGGAAACGAGAACAGGTGTGTTAAATACTATTTTTATTTTTCATCACTTATTATTTATCTTCAACTATTAATATATTATTACCTTACACCTATTTTTATCTTTTTATCTATTAGTTTAATTCTTCTTTCTCCTGATTATATAAGGTTGTATGATTTTGAATAATGTGTTGAAATGTTTGAAGAGTATTTTCAGAGGCATTAATAGATATAAGAAAATGATGAGTATAGGTAAATGTTTCAATACATTTTTTACTAAGTTTTATTTTCTTTTCGGTATGTATAATTAATAAATGGATAGATCTACACTTAACACAGACATGCATAACTAATAAATGATATCAGGATGAAATATTTTATCAAGAAGATATTGAATAAGAATAGATCGGAAGCCGTAAATTAACAGAGTATTAAAGAAATGAATAAGATCACTTGAATTTAAATAAATAAAACTAATAGATAAAAAGATAAAAAAGGTGTAAGGTAATAATGAAGTAATAGTTGAAGATAAATGACAAGTGATGAAAAAATAAAAACAGTATTTAAAATACCTGTTCTCGTTTCCTCTTGAGTGCCAACTCTTAGAGAAATTAACTCTTCCAAATATTCAACCCATCACTCCTCAACAAATTACTCAAACCTCTGAAGAGTATTTTCAGAGGAATTAATAGATATAAGAAAATGATGATTATGGGTAAATGTTTTAATACATTTTTTACTAAGTTTTATTTTCTTTTCGGTATGTATAATGAATAAATGGATAGATCTACAGTTAATACAGACATGCATAACTAATAAATGATATTAATAAATGATATCAGGATGAAATATTTTATCAAGAAGATATTGTATAAGAGTAAATTGGAAGCCATAAATTAACAGAGTATTAAAGAAACGAATAAGATCACTTGAATTTAAATAAATAAAACTAATAGATAAAAAGATAAAAATAGGTGTAAGGTAATAATGAAGTAATAGTTGAAGATAAATAATAAATGATAAAAAAATAAAAACAGTATTTAACATACCTGTTCTCATTTCCTCTTGAGCACCAATCCTTCGAATAAATGAGAGAGAGAAATAGGAATGAACAACGAAGTTTTTATTTTTGCATACGAGCAGAAGGCTTGGACTTACATTATATATATACGCTGATGAGCTAATGACTTAAAGAAAGGACAAACAATGACAAGCCTTAGAAAGGAGTGCCGACCACAAGAAAAAAGAACAGATGCTAAAGTAAAGATTCTCTAAAGTACAATAATTAAAAAAGAGAAAAAGATGGTCAGCCATAACTATTGGCCACTGTACAATCGTACAATAATTACATGGAATGATTATATAAAACAGTAGCTGCTGTATGTTTATTCTTCAATTATCATATCTTCTGAAGAGCTGTTGTTCTTGATAGCTGATGGACAATAGGGACATTGATGAGTTGGATGATACTGTAGTTGCTTACAAATGGACTGTTTCCAATCATCAAAGAGTTCTATGAAGAATCCAGTAATGGTTGAAAATTGAGTTTCAAGATGCTTAATGAGTTGGAGAGATTATATTGTGATTGGGTTTTTATAAGCAGAAGTCAATAAAAGGTTGGGGCCTCGATAATTGAGCTTAATCAAAGATTTGGGATTAAGTTTTCAACATTGTTCATAGACTCCTTCTAAGCAGTGGAGTTTAAACTCGTTAATTAAATCCCAAATGGCTTCATACTGAGGAGGTTCATCAATTGGTAGATATTGTCCATTACTAATGCCAATTTGGATAAATGAGATTTTTGTTAATAAAATGGTGGAATCCTTTAAATTTCAACTTTCTGAAAAATGGGACAACTACTGAATACTTTGATGAAAATTTCTCTTTCTTTGGCAAAATGATTCTTGTAATTTTTGACCGTAGTAGTGAATCCAATAGGAAAATCAGCCAAGATATTTAAATTTGTTAAATAAGTGGTATCAATAAGTCCCCTCTGGAAGAAAAGATAAGTAGTAAGTGGATCGGCTTTAGGAAAGATGATTGCTTTGGGTCCATATTTTCCTTTATTTTGTGGGTAATATTGAAACAATTTCTAGGCTTTGATCCATTGATTGAGGGCTTGAAAACAATCATAAAACATATATGGTGTTATTTTCTTCATTTCATCCTTCAGAGCTTTGGTAGGTATTGCATTTATTTTTTCCACGTTGATGTTCCTAAGGTTTTCATTTTGGGTTCAGCAGTTTTTCCAAGACTTGTTTATACTGTGGCTTGAGAACTACATTTTTAAATTCAGCTAGGGCTTTTTCTTCTTCGGATTTTATGGAGAAACTTTTATGGAGAACAAAGGGCTTTCCAATGATGTGTATTGCAGCCTTATGCCATTCGTAATAGAGGCCAACCATAGGTCCATTGAAGATAACATAAGTTTTGTTTTCTTTGAATCTTCTTGCTTTTAGGCCAAGATGGGTTCAGATTGAGTGCTTGATGGACTAGGTTGTGTGGTTGGAATGGAGGTTTGAGTAATTTGTTGAGGAGTGATAGGTTGAATATTTGGAAGAGTTTGTTTCTCTAGGAGTTGGATAATAGATCTGAGTTGGTTAATTTCTTTAGTAATGGTGCCTACATGTTGTTGTAATTCTAACAGCTCTGCTTCCTTTACGAATGGTAATCAATTATAAAAAATAAATGAAGCAACTATTGAAGATGCATATAAATTATCTTGAAAAGTTTATATTATTAATAGATTAAAAGGACATCATTGGCTTACAACTTTATATGCAAAATCAGGATATTGGCAATTAAAATTACATGAAAATACCAAACCTTTAACAGCCTTCACTTGTCCACCTTAAAAACACTACCAATGGAATGTATTAGCTTTTGGATTAAAACAAGCCCATGGTATTTATCAAAGATTTATGAACAATAATCTAGAAGGACTCGATGAGTTTACATTAGCTTATGTTGATGATATTATTGTTTTTTCTAATAAAGATAAACATGATGATCTACAAAAAGTAAAATATGTATTAACCCGTTGTTAACAAAAAGGACTAATCCTTAGTAAAAAGAAAATAAAATTAACACAACAAAATATCGAATATTTAGGAATTGAATTTTCTAATGTATTTCTTAAATTACAACCCAATATACTTGAAAAAATATAATTTTTTTTGGATAAATTAAAAAATGTAAAAGAAGTACAAAAGCTTTTAGGATTGTTAAATTATATTTCTAATCAAGGATTTTTAAAAGATTTAGCTAACGAATGAAAAAATTTACAATTAAAATGTAGTACTAAGAAACAATGGACATGGACCGATGTCTTTTAATCCCACTAAAAGGAACTATCCTATTTATGAGAAGGAAACATTAGCATGTATTAAAACTTTACGAAAATGGAAAGTGAATTTATTACCTGTTGAATTTCTAATTCAAACAGATTCAAAGTATTTATGTGGATTTATTGAATACAATATAAAAACCAATCATAATCAAGGAAGATTAATTAGATGGCAATTAGAATTAGCTTAGTTTAATTTTCAAATTCAATATATTAAAACTATTAAAATTACTGACCCACAAACTGAAAACGAAAAAACAGAAGACAAAATTGGTCAAGAATTAATAATAATTAAAAATTAACTTAATGAATTAAAATAACATCTTAAAAATATTTTTTGAGTGTTACCAAATAGTTATATGAGTTATTAGATAAACAAACAAATATTGAAATTCAATTAAAAGAGATAATAACTATAACTCAACCGTTAATAGAAAAAAAGTACAAAATCACCAAAAATAAGTGAAATTAGTAAAATAAATGATCAGAAAATAATTAAATTATTAGACTCAATAAATGAAAAACTTGATAAAATATTAAACTTAATAAATATTAAATTAGATTTTCAAGATTGTCAAAAGTTTACAAGATTGGTATCAAAGCCTAGTTTAATAAAGCCTATCACAAAAAATGTTTAGAAGTAAAATTACATAAAAATTAACACTTAAATATTTCAAATTATGCTGTTCTAAATATTCAGAAGTTCCTCAACAATATGGATGCGAATTTTCTATGTATCCAAAACAAAATAAAAAACATAAATATAATAAATACAAATGGAAAAAATATTCTAAAAACAAATCTAAACCTTTTCCACCAAAACCTTATAAAAAATTTTTTAGACGAAAAGCTTATAAACAATATAAACCTAAAAAGAAATAATTCCCTCAATATGATTCTATTGGTTCTAAATCATATTTTAATGCAAAATTTAAAATATTAATTTTTAAAAAAATTTATTGTGATTCTTTTTAGAACAATTATTTGCATAATGACCTTCCTCTTTGCATAACTGAAATTTACATTTTGTTTTATTTTAAGGGCAGCATTTCCTTTTAGGTTTATATCGTCTATAAGCTTTTCGTCTAAAAAATTTTTTATAAGGTTTTGGTGGAAAATTTTTAGATTTGTTTCTAGAATATTTTTTCCATTTGTATTTATTATATTTATGTTTTTTACATTGTTTTGGATATATAGAAAATTCGCATCCATATTGTTGAGGAACTTCTAAATATTTAAAAGAGCATAATTGGATATCTTTATGTCTTAATTTTTTATGTAATTTTGCTACTAAATGTTTTTATGATAATACTTCTTTAGTTATTGAGATAACACCTCCTAACTTATAGGCTACTAAATTAGCATTTTGTTTATTTGGCAATTTTGACAATCTTTTGTTTCTAATTTGATATTTATTACTTTTAATATTTTCTTAAGTTTTTCATTTATTGATTCTAATAGTTTAATTAATTTCTGATCATTTATTTTACTAACTTCACTAATTTTTGGTGATTTTGTACCATTTTCGATTAAAGGGTGTGTTATAGTTATTATCTCTTTTAACTGAATTTCAATATTTGTTAGTTTATCTAGTAATTCAGATAACTGTTTGGTAATACTCATAAAGTATTTTTTAGATGCTCTTTTAATTCATTAAGTTGATTTTTAATTATTATTAATTCTTGACTTATTTTTTCTTCTGGTTTTTCTTTTTCCGTTTGCGGGTCAGTATTTTGAATAAGTTTGTTTAGTTCAATGCCTAGTTTAGTAAATCTAATGGGTTTTTCTAATTTTAAAGATTATGATTTGATTAAAAGTTTGTCTTTTGATTGTTTATTTTCAGATAAAGATAATCGTGGAGCAGATGAGGTAGACTTATAAAATTGAATTGGGTAATTTATTTATAGTAATTTTAGAAGATTATTTCTTAAACTGATAACTACTTTTGCTACATCATTAAATAATTGATCAATATATATTTTATCTTTTTTAAATTCAAAGCTATGATGTGAATTAGTTAAAGCATAAATAATTTGGTAAGTAATAGAAAAAGGATATTGACCATTAGTCATTAAATTTTCTCTATAGAATTTATACTCCTGAATTATTAATCAAACTTAACTATCGTGGACCCAATCTTCTAATGACATCAACATATAAAACACCAATAGTTGTTGATTCTTTACAGCTAAATAAAGAAATTGAAGAACATTTCTCAACCATCTCTTGAATGTTTAATGTATTATCAAACAAATGAAAACAATCTGTCTGTCGCAACTTCAGCATTACCCATCTCACTTGTGTACCACTTGTCCCTCCACTTCAAAATAAAAGGATGACATCTCTTCAGTTGATGTAATTATTGAAGATTGATGTAAGCAGTGATGTAAATTAAGATGTAAGCAGTGATGTAAACTTTCAGTTATGTAACAACCTAGAATAATATAAGCCATTTGTGACTATCAGCCACCATTTAGTGGAAGACACTCTCACAAGTAAAAGTAGATTCTTTGTCAAAGAGTCTACTTTTACTATTTCTATTTGTTTGTTTTTGGGATACATCTAAAGTCCCTTTGTCTATATAATGTAACAAAAGAGCTTTCTGCTTTTCATGGGAAAATAAAACTCTTAGTTTTTTTATTCCTATCTCTCTGTCTCATTAAAGCTTGTGTATTGGCAATAAAGAGAAAACGAGAAATAAAGGTATGATTACTAATTTTTTTATCTTTTCATCAATTATTATCTATCTTTCGTTAGTACTCATGTATTATCTTTAACTTATCTTAATATTTCTATATGTTAGTTTCATTTATCTCAATACAGTTACTTTAGTTTCATTTATCTCGATACAATTACTCTTATAGATTTCCTTAATGCTTGTATGACCTATAATTTTAGACCTATTCTTATGCAACTTCTTCTTAACAAAGTTCATAAAAATATGCCTGTTTGTGCTACTTGTAGATCTATCCATCTATTAATCATACATGTCGAAACTAAAACAAAAGTTAGTAAAAAATGTATTAAAACATTTACCCACACTTATAACTTTATTGTTTCTATTCATGTTTCTGAAACAACTCTTCAAACATTTCAAACTATCATTCATAATCATACAAACTTATATAATTAAGAGAAGGAAGAATTAAAACAACTTTATACTCGTTTTTAAGAGTATTATCAAACTCATATATATGACAAACCAGTGTATGATCTGTAACAACATATCTATTGAAATTATGTATTTTGAAAGTCTAATATCTCAGTATAAAGAAGAAAAAGATTATTATAAAGAACGATAAAATTATTTACAATTTTTTATAAATAACAATGGAATATTACCTATTAAAGAAAGACTTGATAACACAACTAATCTTTATAATTCATATAATTTATTGGATAAGGTAATTTTTGGATAAATATTTGTATATACATTTATTATTTAGGACGTGTTAATTTATAATAATATTTTTTAAATTCACAAATATGTTCTTCTAAATAACTGATATTGTAGATATGTATGTTATTTAAATGCCATAAGGTGTTTTTTTCGTTCTTCACTTTTAATTTCCTTTTTATAGGAAGTTATACCTTTTCCAATAAATTCTTTATAAATTTCATTAGTTACAACATGGAAAGCTTTTATTGGTTCAAGAGCATTAAGAAACTCAGTAGTATTTTTTATTCTTATTTCATTATCAAGTAAAACATTTAATACTATACTAGTAGTTTTATAGGTAATGAAATTCCATAAAGTGCTTATATTTGTTAATCCTTTAAAAGGTTTTTCTAGTTGTATGACTAATGCTAATCTATTAGACCATTCTAATAATAAATTTTCTGGTGATATTACACAGTCTAAATTTAGAAAACAATTTGGTCCTAATGTTATATGCTTTGGTGTATATTCAGTAGGGAATTTTCTGATTTTATTATCCATTTTAAGGTAGTTGTGATCGGAATCGCCAGTGTAAAAGATTTTAAAGCTCATAATGTGGTAAGGGCCCCTGGGTCAATGTATAAAATGAGCCATGTATCCCCAACGGATAAGGGACAGTATTAATGAGCTCGATATCCATAATGAATACGGGACAGTGTAAAAGGACTCGGTCACAACAACGTAATAAATGAATGTGAGTCTCATGAACATTTCATACATACATGATATGTATGATTTGAATGACTGCAATGTATTGTTGAGTTGAGTTGAAAGAAAAATGTGAAAATTAATGAACAAAGCGTTTTATGATGCTACATGTCGATAAATGAAATGATGTGAATTGTGTGATTACATAAGTTGTTGTGTTATATGATATGAGTGAACCATTAAGGATGGTTAACTCATTGAATTCGCAAAACTCACCAAAATTGCAACATTGGCTTTTCAGGTTCGAGAGAGACGACATAGCTTTTAAGACAGTTTAAAAGAGATCTAGTACTGCTTTTGGATAAAAGACATGAATCAAAGTTCATTCAACTAGGATTGAAGGAATAGGTAAACTTTTTGTATAATTCCTCATATATGTAGCATGTTTTGTAGACAGAGGTGTAGACTCTAATAGGTCATTGATATTGTATATACTTGTATTTTTTATGTACTACTACATTGTATCTTATGTTTTGATAAAACATAAATGAGGAAATTTTGAGTTTTAGACATTGTGATAATTATGTTTTAATTTATGATGCCATAAGTTAAGTGAAAGTGATATAGTTAGCAGCCACTTCCATCGGACATATGCTCAAATGTCTGATGGACATGTGGGCACAAATGTTTGATCGAAGTGGGGCGCTATAGTGATTTGGTATTAGAGCATGGTTAGCATCCATAGAGGTATATAGGAATATTAGGCATGAAATATCATGAAAAATGTAGATAGTAAACGACCTAGAGTCAGTAGGGATTCTTCTATTTTTTTACTGGAGAGAATGCCTCCAAGAATTCTCGAGAGACAGGAAAGGAGATACGATAAACTGTGGAAGAAGGGGGTTGTAAACTTCTACAGAAGTACAAACCCTGCAGAGGCCGAGGGAAGGCTGGAGAGAGTGTAGAGAGTTTTTGACCAGAAGGATTGCGAGTCGGACGAGAAGTTCGACTATGCAATTTCCCTACTGCAAGGCCCAGCATACCAATGGTGGAAGACTATTCCAGGCAGTACCACCAGGCCTTGTAACTTGAGGGGGAAGACTTTTTAAGAGTCTTCAAGGAGAACTAAATTCCTTAAATCTACCTGGACAGATAGATGAAAGAATTTCTGGATTTAAAGTAGGGTAGTTTATCGGTGGCAGAGTATGAGATTTAAGTTTAATGAGTTGATAGGTTATACTACTTCCTTGATTCCTACAGAGGAAGACAAGTGTAAGAGATTCGAAGATAAGCTGAACATAGAGATTCAGACAAGGCTAACCATAATGAATTTAAACAGTTTGTTTGAGTTGAGAGTAGCCTCGATCTGAATAGAGAAACTTTTAAGAGATGATCAGGGGGAACATAGACAAGAATCTAGAATGAAAAGGCCCAGTGAATCTCAAGATGGTTCTGGCAGGAGGTTTAACAAGCGTCAGAACAGAGCTTTTAGACCACCAGCTAGATCAAGACAGTCAGGATTCAGACAGAGGGTAGCTTAGTACAGTCTGGTAGTGGAAGAGGGGTAATATCAGGTCAGATACCTAATTGTGATCACTACAGAAAGAAGCACAGTGGTAAATGTTGGAAGTTGAGAGGAGCTTGCATTCGATGCAGCTCTTTTGATAATCAGATCAAGGATTATTCTATTGTGTATGGAGCACCGTTTGGAAGTAGAGGTAGAGTGGTGACAAACTACTGTCCAGTAGAGTCGAGCTAGTACGTTGGACAGAGAGGCCGTGGTAAAGGTAGAATAAGCTCTGGGAGTCCTACTATCAGGATTAAGGTGTGGAGAAACTAATCGTAATCTCAGGCCCGAGTGTATGCAATAACTAAATAGGAGGCTCAGAATTCTCCAGATGTCATTGCAAGTGTGTTGCTTATATTTACTTTTGAGACTTTTGCATTGCTAGATCCTAGATCTACGCACTCTTTTATCCGTATATGACATCTAGGTTGCATTATGATAAAAAGCTATTGAGATATGGATTAGAGGTGAGTACACCGATAGGTAGTACTACCGTGATAGGAGAAGTCTGTAAGAAGTGTTTGATTAGAATTGATCAGGTAGAATTGGAGGCAGACTTGATTGTGTTACAATTGAAGGGAATAAATGTTATCTTAGGTGTGGATTGAACTGATATACAAAGGAGGTAATATTAGAATCTCCTAATCAGCCAAGAGCAGTTTTCAGAGATATTAATCAAGCAGTGCCAACGAGGCTGATCTCATTCATGAGTGCCTTGAGGTTGATGCAAGGAGGGTCTGAGGCTTATTTGGCCCACATCATCGATACTAGAATTGAGCAGAATGTGCAGGACATTCTTGTGGTTAGGGAATTCTTGGATATGTTTCCTGCTGAGTTATCTAGCTTACCTCCAAATAGGGAAATAGAGTTCACGATCGATCTAGTTCTAGGTGTTGCTCCTATAACTATTCCTCCATATAGGATGGCACCTATGGAACTAAAGGAATTGAAGGCTCAGTTGCAGGAGTTATTGGAAAAGGGTTTTATTAGACCCAATGTATCACCATGGGGAGCTCTAGTATTATTTGTGAAGAAGAAAGATGAAACTTTGAGATTGTGCATCGATTATAGGAAACTGAATCAGGTAACAGTGAAGAATAAATACCCGTTGCCTAGAATCGATGATTTGCTTAATCAGTTGCAAGGAGCTTAGGTGTTTACTAAGTTGGACTTGAGGTCTGGGTACTATTAGTTGAAGAAAGTAGAGGCTGATGTATCGAAGAGTACATTCAGAAGTATGTATAGGAATTTTGAGTTATTAGTAATGTCGTTTGGGTTAACTAATGCCTCGGTTTTATTTATGGCATTGATGAATAAGGTGTTTCAGCCCTACTTGGATCATTTTGTAATTGTATTTATCGATGACATCTTATTGTACTCAAAGAGTAGAGAAGAGCATGCTGAGAACTTGAGAGTAATCCTACAAATTATGAGGGAGAAATAGTTATATGTCAAATTCAGTAAAGTGAGTTTTTACCGAGTCAAGTAGTGTTTTTGGGTCACATAGTAAATGGAAAAGGTATACAAGTGGATCCAAAGAAGATTAAGGTAGCAATGAAGCGGGAGGCTCTAAAGAATGTATTAGAAATTCGAAGTTTATGAGGATTAGATAGATATTACCGGAGTTTTATCGAAGGGTTCTCATTGATCTCAGCCCCTCTAACTCAACTTCTGAGGAAGAATGTAATTTTTAGATGGAATGACGATTGTCAGAGAAGCTTTGGGAAACTAAAACATCAGTTGACTACAACTCCGGTATTGACTATTCCATTAGGAATTGGTGGTTATGTAGTATATAGTGATGCTTCGCATCAAGGATTGAGATGTGTGATGATGCAGTATGGTAAGGTAATAGCCTATACATTGAGACAATTAAGGTCTCAGAGAGTAATTATCCAATATATGATTTAGAGCTTGCTGCAGTTATTTTTGCTATAATGATATGGAGACACTACTTATATGGGGAGACATTTCAGATTTATACTAATTATAAGAGCTTGAGTTATTTGTTGGGTCAGAAGGAGTTAAATATGAGACAAAGGAGATGGATAGAGCTGTTGAAATATTATGACTATACAATTGAGTATCATTCAGGAAAATCTAATATGGTGGCAGATGTATTGAGTAGAAAGTCGAATAGCAATGTAGCTTAGATTCACTTATCAAGGTTTGAGCTTAATTCAATTGACAGCTTTAAATGTGGAATTGAATCTAGAGTAGAATGAAATATTGATAGAAACACTGAGACTAAGGCTGATGTTGTAGGACAGAAATAAAAAAGTTCAAAAAAAAGATCCAAATGGTGAAACTTATAGAGAAGTTGAAAATAAGTCCAGATTCTGAGTTTGAGCTAAGAGATGAAACACTGTAGTTAAAGCAGAGGTTATACGTGCCTGACACTGATAATTTGAGAAAGGAAATTTTAGAGGAGGTGCATATAGTAGTATATGCTATGCATCTTGGTACCATCAAGATATATAACACACTGAAGCAACATTTTTGGTGGACGGGGACAAAGAAGCTAGTGGCTGACTATGTAGTTAAGTGCTTAACATGCTAGTAGATTAAAGTTGAGCATCAAGCTCTAATTGAGAAGCTTCATTTGTTACCTATTTCGGAGTAGAAAAGGGAATGAATTACTATGGATTTCGTAATGGGATTGCCAAAGACTCCGAGACAAAATGACACTATATAGGTTATGGTGGACGGATTGACTAAGTCGGCCCATTTCTTACCAGTAATAGAGAATAACTCACTAGAACAGTTGGCTCGGAGATATGTAAATGAGGAAGTTGCATAGGGTTCTAATGTCTATAGTATTGGAGAGGGATCATAGGTTTACTTCAAGATTCTAGAAGAGCTTATAGTCAGCTATGGGTACAAAAATGAACTTTAGTACTGCATTTCATCATCAAATAGATGGATAGAGTGAGAGGACAATCAAAACCATTAAGGATATGCTCAAATCATGTGTATTGGAGTTTCAAGGAGCATGGGATCAATATATAACTCTTATCGAATTTGCATATAACAACGATTACCACAATTGCATCGGAATGGCATCGTTTGAGGCATTGAATAACATGAAATGTCGATCACCTCTATATTGGGATGAAGAGGGCTTGAGAATGGTAAAAGGCTCATAACCAATTTAAGATACTGTGGATAAGGTAAAATTGATTTGAAGTCAAATGAAAGGAGCTCAAGATAGACAAAAGAGCTATGTGAACCAGCACTAAAGGGATATGGAATATAGTGTAGGAGACAAAGTGTGTCTGAGAGTATCGCCTTAGTGAGGAGTGTTGAGATTTTGTAAGAAAGGTAAGCTAAGCCCTAGGTACATTGGTCCTTATGAGATCATTGAGAGGATAGGACCATTGGCCTACAAGTTAGCTTTACCAAATGAGATGTCTTAAATACACAATGTATTTCATGTGGGTATGATCAAAAGATATCAATATGATCCAATGCATGTGTTACTGACTCAAGAGATCAAAATAGCTAGTAATTTAAGTTATGTTGAGTAGACAATCAAGAAAGTGGGATATCAAACAAAACAGTCGAGAAACTGAGTAATTCCATTGGTGAAAGTCCTTTGGAAGAATAACTCATGTGAGGAACCAACTTGGGAGATAGAGGAGCACATGAGGAAACAATATCCCCACCTATTCAATGACTTAGGTAAGGATTTCATGGATAAAATTTCTTTAAGGAAGGGAGAATTGTAACATCCCGTTATCTCATATTAAGGGTTAGAACCCTAAAATACTGTATATGAGAGATTATTGAGAAGTTAGAAAGTGCATTTCATGCTCATGCGTAATATAGCATACACACACATATGAATATTGACTTTTGTACATTACGATGACCGTACATGCATTCATTGATATTTTCGGGTATAACTGATTTATAAATGTGATTTTGACAAGAATTGTGGTTTATATGTATTAAAAATTGAATTGGTGTGTATAAGTATTGATTTAGAATTTTTAGTAAAATTTAGGACAATTTCTAAAATTATGAGTAATTTTGGGTTAGGAAATATGCCAAGTGGTAGGAAAACTGATTTATAGTAGTATAAATAAGAGTCAGATGATAATAGAAATTTTCATAAATGACTTTAGGATTTATTGAAAAGTGTCATTGAAAATTTGGAGGCAATTGGAGTAGAAAATAGAGTTAATTAGGCTAGTTAAATAAGAGAACCAAGTGTAAACCTATAGAGATTGGACATGTGATAAGTGACAAGTGTCACTTGCCAAGCCATGTCTTAATCCATGATTCTCTTAACTTCTTAGAAGACCACTTAATTGTTTTTCATTCTTGATTTTTCTTCTTCTCTTCGTAACCTTCTTCATCTCCTTCATTCTTCTTCATTCACGATACCCATCTTACCTTCATCAACGTTAAAGCTTTTCCTCACCTTTCACTTGCTACTCTCACCTTGTTGTCTTCTTCATCTTCCACAAGAAAACCTAACCTATTCCACTTTCAAGATGATGATTGTATGACGCGTGAAGTTAGGGCTTCTTGGTGTTTTTGAAGAACTTGGAGTTTTACCAAGTAGCTTGTTTATCTTCATAGGTAGTGTTAAATGAAACATTTATGATGAGTAATTTGAGATTGATGATTGCTCATGAAATTTTATATGTGTTAACGTAGGTGTAATAATAAAGAGATTATGTTTAAAATTTTAGTGAGTTGATGTTATTCATGAATTGTTTGGTAAAAAGCAATTATGATGATAATTTAAGAGATGAATGATTATGAAAAAGGAAGTTTGAAATATGATGATGTGTGGATGAAGAGTTAAATAGAGTTATGCCTTACTTTATATTAATATGAGTGATAATTTTTAAGTTTAGAGCTAATAAAAGGGAGTACTATAGTGTCTTGAACTGAGATGAATTAAGGTGATAGTTAGGAATAAAATGAAGATGAAAATTAGAGTTGAACATGTGCAAAAAATTAGAGATGAATGTGTATATAAATATGTTCTATTTTTGGTGTTTATAATCAAACAGGGATTTTGATTTGTGTGTGGAAGATATTAAACTAAAATTGAGGTATAAATAAAGACGTTATCAAATTGTTTAATACTTATGAATGAGATATATTATGGAAAAAGGATAGGATTTCATAAATGATGAGATTTTTTTGAAAATAATGAATTAAATGAGTAGAGATATGAGAGTTTAATGCCATCAAATTGGTAATTGAATTAGTATGAAATGATGTTGTATTAGAGGAAGTGAAGTTTTGGAAAATTGGTGTGAAATTGATGTTAGAATATGTGTTGAATTCGTGTGAAAGGAGGAAGAAAGTGTAGGGCACGATCGTGGCTTGACAAAAATAAGTTTCAGTCATGATCGTGGCCCTCACCCCATGATCGTGGCCTGGCTAGAAAAAATTTCTATCATGATCGTGGCTATACCTATGGAGAAAAAGAGTTATCTTTTGAGTGAATTATGAACCAATCAATGATAGGGTTCTTCCATATGAGGTATTTAAGCTTGAATGAGATCGTGAATGAACCTAGTTGATGATGAATGAGGTGATTATAGTGAATAAAGTGTATTAGATATTAAAGAATGATTGAAAGGTATTGTTAATTGATTATGAAATATATATTAAGGACCATTGATCATGCATTATACATACCATATATACATGTATATATGATTGAGTATTCATATAAATGTGTAAATTAGTAATGTGTAAATGTGTATGCCATGTTATAGAAGAGCAATTAGAGCAACCACATCTAGACATTGCTGGGACATTGAGGCAGTAAGCTATTTGGAGAAAACTGTGAGTAACCTAAGATGGTCTCACTTTGATTAATTGTTTGTTAAACTATGTATTGAATGATTATATGATGTGTATATACTAATTCCAAACATTAAATGTCTGAGGCGTTTAATGCATAAATAACATATTGGAAGTGCTTATTGAGTATGAATTTGACTGAATAAGTGATTCTCAACTTAAATGCCGAATGTCAGACTGAGGGTTGATGACTAATGTGAATGAGATTGTGATAGTGAATATGAATGTGTAAGATTGAGCACAATGGATTGACTGAATACATGTGATGCATTTCATTATATGAATGCATAAAAGATAAAGATAGTTGTGACTGGAGTCGTCAGAGCAAAAGAGTTTAAAGCTTAGAATGTGGTAAGAGCCTCTAGCTCACTACGTAAAATGAGCCATGTATCCCCGACAGATAAGGGAAAATATTAATGAGCCCGATATCTACAACGGATATAGGACATTGTAAAAGGTACTCAGTCACAACAACAAAATAAACGAGTGTAACTCTCATTAACATTTCATACACATATGATATGTATAATTTGAATGATTACAATGCATTGTTGAATTGAGTTGAATGAAAAATGTGAAAATTGATGAACAAATTGTTTTATGATGCTACATGTCGTTAAATGAAATGATGTGAAATATGTGATTATATAAGTTGTTGTGTTATGTGATATGAGTGAATCATTAAGGATGGTTAACTTACTGAATTCGCAAAACTCACCAAAATCGCAACGTTGACTTTTCAGGTTCGAGAGAAACGACATAGCTTCTAAAACAGTTTAGAAGAGATCTAGTATTTCTTTTGGATAGAAGATATGACTAAAAGGTCGATCAGCTAGGATTAAAGGAATAGATAAAATTTTTGTATAATTCCTTGTGTATGTAGAATGTTTTGTGGACAGAGTTGTAGACTCTGATAGGACATTGATATTGTATATACATGGATGTTTTATGTACTGCTACATTGTATCTCATGTTTTGAAGAAATGAAATGAGGAAATTTTAGGTTTTAAACATTGTGATAATTATGTTTTAATTTATGATGCCATGAGTTAAGTGAAAGTGATATAGTTAGCGTGTCACTTCTGTCGGGCATGTGCTCGAATGTCTAATGGATGTATATGCACAAATGTCTGATAGGAGTGGGGCGCTACACTGGTATTGACCTATTACTGTATAGTATCGTACTATAACCAAATCCAATACCAATACCAATACAATATTTATAACATTGCTCTTATCACCAAGGCCAACGACTCTATCTCACCTCTTGCCCTCTTCGCCTTTCATCTTGTTGCTCTCTTAAGTTGGTGCTCTCAAATATGGCTTATGCTTTCAACAATTAAGGGTACTCTTGTTATTTTCTCAAACTCCTTTTATTCCATCAACATCCTTATCATTTGAGGAATGATATTTTGACTTTTAGCCCCTCCTTTATTTCCTCTATACCTTTTAAAGAACAATGTTAGAACCCACATCTTCATTAACCATTGTCTTCTAAACCAAGAAAATTTCCCCATTTTACTCTCATCGTTATTACCCTCGGTGATATGAAATTGCGGAATATAAAAGCTTACATAAGACTTTTTTTTAATTCACCACTTGATCTTCAGCCAAGAAGAAGATTCGAACAAGAACAGAAGAACAAAGTTTGGAAACCAATTTCATCACAAAGTAATAAAGTGTGGAAAGTTATAGGAAAGAGTTTTAAATGGGTGATGATCAAGAACTTATAAGAAATTGACTATCAAGCAAATGAAACTCATACTAATTCTACCTTTTAGCATTATAATACTCCTATCATAAGCATTAGTGCATACACTAGTAAACCCCTTCTAAGTAAGCCTCAAAATTTCCAAAAACCTAATTTTAGATTACATAAAGCAATAGGTACAACCAAAGTACCAATAGGAGAGAACCAAGCCCCTAAAGATGGTATTAGTAAAATTAAGCCTTCTCTCATCCCTTTTGAAAGGACTAGTTAGCATCCCAACTCAGTTTAACACTATAAGTCAAGCGAATCCTTAAGCATTTACCAAGGTTAGTAAAATAAAATTAGGGAGGAAGTCTAAAGGCTCTAAGAG
This sequence comes from Erythroxylum domingense, assembly GCA_025594535.1. Lineage (NCBI taxonomy): Eukaryota > Viridiplantae > Streptophyta > Magnoliopsida > Malpighiales > Erythroxylaceae > Erythroxylum > Erythroxylum domingense. The sequence continues at coordinate 17,368 of JANQBM010188594.1, read as the reverse complement.
CCAAGTAATATCTTGATGAATTTTATAGTTTGGAATGTAAGCGATATCAACTCCTAAAAAATATAAAGCTCTTAGGGACTTCATTCAAAAAAATAAAAAATGTGTTTATAGGTATTTTGGAATCCAAAATAATGGCTGAAAAATGTCATAACTTGAGTTTTGTGGTAAGGATCAAAAGTTGGTTACAAATCATATGAATTACCACTATAGAAGAATAATATTGGCTTATAATACTAAGCTAGTTAAGATATATGTACCACACTCCATTGACCAATTTATAAACACGGAGAGAACACAACTTCAATTTTATGCCAAGTTGGTGATCAATCTAGTGTATGGGTCAAACCTTGTATTTCAAAGGAATTCATTATGGAAGGATTTGAGAAGCATCTATGCAATAACCAACGACCCTTAGATGATCATAAGAGACTTCAACAGTATCATATACAATTATGAAGCATCTAAGAATTTTTACTTTAGCAATCAAAATGGAGACTAAAAGGAGGGCATCTCTAGTACATAGCAACTGATCTAAACTTCCATGGTAATTTCTATACTTGGAATAATAAAAATTAAGGTGACTAGAACATTTTGAAAAAAACTAAATAGGCCTATTATTAATGAGGAGTGGTCGAGTTCTTTTCCCTTAAGCACAGTTCATTTTAGTAATATGAGATTCTCTGACTATTTTCCTATAATTGTTTAAAACTTTAATATCCAACAATCCTAAAAAGTCTACATTTCACGTTAATAACTAACTTATAGAGGTGGAAGGATTCAAAGAAGTTATGAAGAGAGGTAACTTTAAAGAAGTAAGTGGATTTTATTCTTACAGGTGTATGAGGAAACTAGGGATGGTGAAAGAGGAGGTGAAAAAGCTCAAACAAGGTAGATTCAGTAACATCCAACAAAATGTAGCATTAACAAAAACTCAATTTTTAGAAATTTAGAATCTTATCTACCTCAATCTTGGGAATACCATGCTCCTACGAAAAAGAAATAAACATTAACAGATTATTTCCAATCTATTGAGGTTTATACTTCCCTACTTAAACAGAGAGCAAAAATCACATATCTTAAGGAAAAAAAAACTACGTTCTTTCATAAATCAACCAAGTCTAGAAAGAATAACAATAAAATCTCTACTATATAAAAGCAAGATGGGTTAGGAATATATGGCTAAGATGAGATGAGAGAGGAAGTGTTTAACTTCTGCAAAAGCACCACAACTCACAAGCTAGAAGCATCTCTTCCACTCACCTCTGAGAGAATTCATTACCAATCAATAATTTGAAAAGGACTTTAGCTTATTATGCAAACGAAAAATTAGGTAAGAGGTTGAAATAATAGTATTACAATTAAATCCATACAAGTATCAGTTCCTATCCTGATGTGCTAAATGCTTTATTTTTTCAAAATACATTGCCTTTGATAAATGAGGGGTTGTGGATTATCCTAGAATTCTTTAGAATGGGACATTGTTAAGAGAAATTAGCAGAACCTTTAACACTCTTATCTTAAGGTCCTAAACCCAAGTACAATTATAGATTATAAAATTATATCGTGTCGCAACAATATATATGAGGTCATATCTAAAATCCTTGCTATAAGGCTAAAATCAATGTTGGATGAGATTATAAATGGAGTTCAAGGAACATTCCTCCATAATAGATTGAAAAGGGATAATATATTAATAGCCTAATAACTTTTTAGATCTTATAGTAGGAAGAATGCCCCCTTAAATTTCACAATAAATGTTGGTTTCCATAATCCATTTGACTCCACATATTGGGATTTCATTATCCAAATGCTAGAGACCTTTGTCTTTACCAATTCTTTATAAAATGGATTAAACAATGCAACACTACAACCTTTTTTTATGTAATTGTCAATAGTTTTCCTATTAGGCAATTCCAATGAGGCAAGGGCTATGGAGAACTCAATTAAACATCAAATTACTCTAGGTGAAATGGATTCACATGTACTTTATAAAAGGTCAAAGCTTTTGGGAGATTCGAAGCAATGCAAACACTTTTTATTTTACAAACCAATTGTTAAACTTAAGGGATATTCTTCAATCTAACATCATCTATAAAGTAGAGGATAAGAAACTAGCATCATTTTGGTATAATAATTGGTGCATAGATGATCCTCTAGCTAACCATCCCATAATGCAGTCCCTGTTCCATCAGTACCTTACAAATACCAAAGCAGAAACAATTATCGACAATGGGGAGTGGTAGGCTAAGTTCCTAAGACCTTTTAGGAATCTAACTTCTTAGAATTCACCTAATTCAAGTACCACAAAGACTTATATTCAGAGAAAACACCATTTAGGGATTGCAGGAATATACTCAGTCCTTATCTTCCTAAACACCCTTGGGCTGATATTAATTGGGAAAATAAATTGTTACCTAAATTATTAAACTTCCTCTAATTGGCAGCTACACATAAGCTCCTAACTATGGATAATCTGTCATTCCTTAGCATTCCAAATAAATGTGCCCTCTTCCAATTAGATTCAAAATCGTTGGAGAATTTGTTCTTCATTTGTAATTGATTGAGGTTTAGTTGTGTGTAAGTTTTAATGATTAACCCTCGATAATCCACAAGCGCACGGTTCATTAGAATAGCACCAAAGGTGTCGATCCCATGAGGATGGAACTAATCTAGTCCTAAAATCTAAGGCCAGAAAAAAATAATAGAAATTTAAGATGTAATAAAACTAATAAGAGAATTTAATTTAGTCAACCAATTAAGAATGAAACACAAAAATACTAGTTATTAAGCAATTTGCAACACACTCAAGAATAACCTGAAGGAAATTACCAATTAAGAGAAAGGGAATTTTACCTATCCTTAATGCTAACCTAACTGATTATGAATTATTGGATTGTTGGTTCTAAACTTTCCTAGGGTTGATTACTCTCTCTCAATTTATAACCATTAACCCTAAATCATAAACCCTAATCAAATTATGAAGTTTGCAATCTCTCAATTCACAACCTATTCAAAACCCTAATTATTAGTTTTCAAGTTCTCTAATAAAGTATCGGAAACCTATGGAAGATATCTTTTTGTACAAATTCTCGATCTGATTTAATTCTAGTTTCTATTAAATCACTTAACTCTCGTTAGTCTACTTTAATCGTTTTTTATTCGATTCACTCTCTTAGTTTATTATCGAATTATGCAATAGCTGAATCAAACCACAACAATATCTAATAAACATATAAGCAATTAGATTCTCATTAATTCAAGAATAAAATTCTGAAGGTGAGTTTAGAACATCCTCGACATTCTGTTCAATCCAATTCCATACAATAATAAAACTGAAAAGAACAGGAAATACAATTTAAAATGGATGATGGGAGGCAACGACGTCGGAAAACCTCCTGATCTAGAAAGGATTTCAAGTAAGCTTCTTCTCCTCTTCTCTCTTCTTTCTTCTCTTCCTCTATTTCTCGATGATCTCTCTCTAAGGTTTCTTAAGGTGGTTGATGCAAATGTTTCTCTGGCTTTTTTTTTCTTTTTATATCCTCTTGTATTTTGGGTAACCCTAGGTTTTTTAGGGTCTGAAAGGCCTAAAAAATCCTTAAAAAAATTGACGTTTATGAGTGTCTGCGCATCTGCCTAATACAGGCCACAATCATGGCTCATATTTAAGCCTTCTGTCACGGTCATGGCATGCAGGCCACAATCGTGGTCCATTCTTTGAGCTTCTATCATAATTGTGGCCTGACATGCCATTTTTTTGGACCGAATGTTTCCAAAACTCCTTCATTCTTCGATGTTGACTCTGAAACACTAACAAACACATCAAGGTACCTCAAAAATATAATATTTAAGCTCAAAGACTTATACTAACCCATACAATGCGTAAAACATAAATAATTAGCAAACTAACACAGTTTTAACCTAAACACATACTAAATGATTTAATTAATGGATAAACATATATCAAACTATGCCCTGAAACACGATGCAATTTACACTTATTAGTAATTACTCTAAAGTTATATAGAAAGCAATTCAATCCATATGTCATTATGGAATCTTTAGCCACAAGTTGTCTTTGATAGCATTGTTTCCTCAATCTGACCAGAATTGAAAACATGCAACATACTAACCTGAGGTTGCATAATGTATAAAATTTGGGCTTAAAGAAACTCAAGAATCTTCAAGAGCTTAGCTAGAACAAGTGATCAAGTAATAATGGAGCTCAAGACTTTGTTAAGGGAGCAACTATTACTTTAAAACATTCAAAGATAATGACTGAAACAGTGGCATTAAGTGCTTCACACCTCTTACAACACTCTAAGCTATAATGGCTTGATGTAGACTAGGAATTCAGTGTAATCACTTACATAATTAGTTAAGCCTATGGGAATTTTGACTCAAACTTTTTTTAACATTTTGTAACCCCTTTTAGGGCTTTTATTTATTTTAATTATTTTCAAAAGATCTATAAAATAATTACTATATAATTAAAATTAAGATATCTCATAATTATGAGATTCAATGTATTTATGGATTATTCCTAAGTTGTTTTTAGCTGTAGTTTTATTAAGATAGGATATTAATCAAATAATAATACCGGTGTACATTATATTTCTTTCTTATAAAGAAAATAATTAATCTCCTAAATTAAAGTATAAAAATTGTTAAATAAACATGTATCTGGTTATTAAAGAATAAGTTCTTTAAACTTGCCTAATTATAAGGATCCTAAATGGAATATTGCTTAAGTGTCTATAGATTTCCCCATTATGATGATTACATAATTGATCCTTAGACTTGAGATTACTAATTTAATTCATATGAGAATTGTTATATTTTGATACTATTTATGACTTTTCTATTTAGAGTAGCTCAGTCGATAGCACTTGGATATAGTATTAACCATATGAGGATAGTTATTTAAGTTGATAGATAATTTGTCACTTTAAAATAATTAGGAAAAGTTTTCCTCTTTTCTTAATTAGTAGTAATTTAAATTTTATGGCTATAGTGAGTTCAACTTTGAAAGGTATTTTCAAATATCAATTATAAATTAATTACCAATTAGCAAAAATGAACATGATTGAATTTAAATAGAGTAGACACTAGTTTCATAGTCTATGGCCAATTAGAACATTAGATGACGAAAAAACTAAATTATACTTTATAATCATGCATAGATAAATTGAGTCAAACCACTTTTAGATTCTTGATATTTGGGTGGTCATGACATGTTGTTAGATGTCATTATTAATCTTTAATTATAAATTACTTAATTAAAAAATTAAAGAATTGTAATTTATAATTATTGAAAACATATTATAAACATAATGTATGATACATAACGAGTAATTTAAAAGAAAAAATCAATTTAAATTCAATTGAACTTAATTCTAAAATTTAAGAAACTTTAGGAATCAAATATAAGATATATTATTATGTTAAAATTAAATTATAATTATACTTTAATTATAATTAGAAATTTAATTTTAATTGGAAAGGAATCCTGTAGCTTTTTGTCTTGAAAATGGGAAAAAAGATATTAGAGAGCTATCAGTCCTTTTTTTCCTTTCACAACATTTGAATTCTTTTTCTTTGCTCTATAGATACCTTGATAAGCTAGACATATAAATAACTTGTGGTAGAGAGTTCAAAAAGAAAAGTTCTATAAGATTTCAAATTATGTATGTTGATTATTATTTTAAAGCTATTCAATTAAAGAGATCAGATCAGAAACTATAAAATTTATGTTTTACAACATTCATGATTCAATCATAGTTAATTTTCCAATAGTGGTATCAGAGCCTCATTTAATTATTTAACTTAATTAAGATTGATTGATTATTATTGATTTGATAAGTTTTAAGGCTCGGCAATATGTTTTATTGATTTACTTAATACTGATTAAGGCATAATTAACTAGGATTTTGCTTTTGATTATTGAAACAAAAAATAATGTATGTCCCCTAACTTTAAGTCTCTGGACAATCACATGTTTTGTCATTGACCATGAGTTAAATATTAACTTGGTGTTTTAGTTCTCTTACTCCAAGCTTTTTACAATTTATTATAAACTTTTGTATAAACTAAAAGGATTTGTTATTGCTGAATATTCTCAATAATGAAGAGAGATGCCATACAAAAAACCCATTTTTTTTCTTGTTGTTGATTCTTCCAAAAGTCAGAAGAATGTTTTAAGAAGAATAAGAACAAAAATAGAAGGCTTCTTCTAAAGTAGCAAAGCCAAAAGGTGGTGTTGAGAAGAAGAAGAAGAATGATATAGGCGCATATTTTTATTTTGGAGGTGATGGACAATAAAAAAGGAACTATAAAGCTTTTCCTCCTAGTATAAAAGAAAAGAAACTTAAGGAAACTACTTTTTTAGGTATATTTATGATTGAGATCAATCTTTCTACTTCTATTCCATATTCTTGGGTATTAGATACATAATGTGGTTCTCATATTTGTAACAATATATAGATGTTAACAATGATTAGATTATTAAAGAAAGGAGAAGTGGACAAAAGAGTTAGCAATGGAGTAAGAATTATTGCATTAACTATAGGAAATTGTAGATTAGCTTTGCCTTTGGCCTTACACTAGAACAAGATAATTGTAATTGTGTTCAATTAATTATAAGAAATATTATTTCCATTTGTTATTTAAATTTGGATGGATTTGTCTTTATTACTAAGAATAAAAGTTGTTCTTTTTTATAAAGATGATGTTTCTTATATATCTTGTTTATTAACTAATGTTTTATATTAATTAGATCTTGAAAGGCTAATCTTTAACATATATAGCAAGAAAACAAAATTAAGTGACCAAAATCCATTTTATTTATGGCATTATAAATTAGGTCGTATCAATGAAACTAGAATCATAAAGTTACATAAAGAAAGATATTTTGATCCTCTTATTTATGAATTATATGAAACTTATAAATCTTGATTGTTAGATAAAATGACCAAACTATCCTTTAGTAAAAAAGGAGAGCACGCCAGTGAGTTGCTAAAACTTGTACATTTAAATATATGTGTCCCTTTATCTTTTTCTCAATTGATCATTCTAGATATGGTTATATGTATTTAATAAAATAAAAGCCAGAATTATTTGAAAATTTAAAATAGTTTATACTTGAGGTTGAGAAACAAACTAATAAGATTATTAAGACTCTTAGATAAGAGTGATGTGGTGAGTACTTAGGCCGTGAGCTTTTTGGTTACTTAAAATAGTGGAATTCTTTCACAATAGACTCCACTTAGAACTCTACAACATAATAAAGTGTTTAGGAGGAGAAATTGTACTTTTATTAGATATGGTACATTCTATGATGAGTCATGCAATCCTTCTTATCTTTTTTTGAGGATATATCATTAAAATTGTTGCTTACCTTTTTAATAGAGTTATATATAAATCAATTGATAAGATTCCATTTGAGATATCGAATGCTAGTAGATCATCCTTGTCATAGATAAAAATATGTTTATATGAAGCGTTTAACATCTGATAAGCTTCAATCTAAATAAGATAAATACAAATTTATAGTGTATTCAAAAGGGTTTTAGATTAGTTTTACCATCTTCTTAATTAAAATGTGATTATCTTAAGACATGTTATATTATTAGAAATATAATTTATTATTACAAAAAGTATTGGGAGTTAGTTAGAACTTAAAGAAGTTTAAAAAGCATAAATTCACATTTGGATGGAACATGAACCTTAAGTTAATGCATATACAGTATAAATAAGGGTTAAAAAAAGACACATAGTTTACAATGCACTAGTAAGATATGTTGTCCCACCATTAGATTAGATAAAAGGGAAAAAATGTTTGTTTATAGATTATCAACTTATTACTTTCAAAAAAGTATCATCTAACATTGATTCTTTAAAATGACAAAGTCATTAGAACTTAAACAAAATTCATATACATTAACCAAGTATATAATTTGGTGGAAGCTCTTGATGGTACTATATCAATTAGATGCAAGTGGATCTTTAAGATAAAAATTGACATGGATGATAATGTAAACATATTCAAAGCAAGATTAGTGGCTAAAAATTATTTTAAAAAATAAGGACTTAATTTTGATTAAACCTTTTCGCTAATAATTATGCTTAAGTTCATAAGGATCTTATTAGCTATAATCACATATCATGATTATGAAATTTGGCAAATAGATGCCAAAATAACATTTTTCAATGGGAATTTTCTTAAGGATTCATATGTGAAAAACCTAACATTTTTTAATTTAAATGATTTCCTAATCAAGTATACAAGTAGCAAAAGTTTATTTATGAACTTAAGTAAACATCTCATAGCTGGAACATCCAATTTGGTAAGATAGTCAAAGAGTTTGATCTTATTAAAATTTTGGATAAATCATGTGTCTATAAGAAGGTTAGTCAAAATTTAATCATCTTTCTAATACTATATGTGGATGATATATTGCTAGTTAGAAATGACATACCAATGCTTCAAAGTGCAGTCATCTTTTTAGTACTATATGTGCATTATATATTATAATTAGAAATGGCATACCAATGCTTCAATCTGTAAAGATTTGGTTATCCTATAACTTCTCTACAAAGGATAAGGGAGAGCACCCTATATTCAAGTAATAAAGATCAATAAAAGATAGATCAAAGAGGTTGCTTAGCTTATCCTAATCTAAATAGATAGATAAAGTTCCAAAGAGGTTGTTTGGCTTATCCTAATCCACATACATAGACAAAGTGAAAAAGGAGGTTAGTATGGGGAATTCCAAGAGGGTATTTTTACTATATCATATGAGATTTGTCTCACAGAAAGTATATCACTAAAGACGTAAGAAGAGGGAGATAAAACGAATTATGTTCCATATGTTTCAATTATTAGAACAATTATGTATGTGATGTTACTTATTAGACTAGATGTCTCATATTCTTTGAGCATATCAAGCAAATTTTAAGCCAGTCCTAGTGATGTTCATTGGATAAATATGAAAAATATCTTAAAGTACTTGAAAAGAACTAAGAATGTTTTCTTGGTTTATATAAGAGCTAAACTAAGAGTTCAAGGGTACTTACTTTCTAGTCTAATCTTATTGGAAAAAAATTGCAGTTAGCGTATATCTTCACTTTAGATGGTGGTATGGTAAGTTGAAAAGGTTCAAAACAAGTAACTATCACTACTCTTACAACTAATACAGAGTACATTTCAGTGTCAAAAGCAGCAAAAAGTAATTTGAATAAACAAGTTCATCACCAAACTTGGAGTATTTCCTAGAATTATTGAGCTAATATTATTATACTATAACAATAATGGTATCATTGGATAAGTAAAGGAACTTAATTCTCATCAATTGTCTAAATATTTTCTGAAAAAGTATCACTTGATCGAGGGGATAGCGGGGACTAAAGACATTGCATTATTGATGGTTCCCAACAAAAATAATCTTGTTGATCCTCTTTATAAGTCATTGTCAAAAAAGAGCATAGTCAATATATGAGTGGATATAATATTAGATATATAGGCAATTGGATTTAGTGTAAGTGTGAGATTGTTAGTTTATATCGTAGTAGCTCATCGGTTGGTTGCAATCTAATGTATGACATTATTATTTTAACTAATAAAGGCACTTTTTACCTTTACATATTTTTCAATTATCTTAGATATTTTTAATATTAAAGGTAAAATTCTTAGAATAATTATTGTGTAATTGAAATTATAATGAGATCATAATTATAAGATTCAATTTGCATTTATGTATTATTCCTAAATAGTTCCTAGTTATATTTTTATCAAGATGAGATATTGATGGAATGGTAAAACTAGCATATATTATATTTTTTCTTATGAAAAAAGTAATTGATCTCATAAATTAAAGTGTTGAGATGCTTAAATAAACATATAGGTAGTTATTACACTAAGTTCACCAAACTGGCTTGATCATAAGGATCTCAAATCGAATGTTACTTATATGTTTATGATTTTTTTCACTATGATGATTCTATAATTGATCCATTAGACTTAAGATTATCAAGGTATCTCATATATGAATTACTATGTTTTAATGTTATTTATAACCTATTCTATTTAAGATACTCAGTCAATCATACTTAATGAAATTATGAAATAAATAGAGATAGTTGAACATATTAGTAAAAGATTGGTCAATGTAAAGTATTAGGGAGAATGTTCCAATCTTATTAATTAATAATGTTTTAGGGAATCTAGAAAAAGATTATTCATTGAAAAGTATTAGGGAGAATGTTCTAATCTTATTAACTAATAATGATTTAAAGAATTTTCTAGGCTAGAGTAAATTGAGATTTAAAAAGGTATTTTTAAATATCAACTATAAATCAATTAATAATTAAAAAGGTACATGATTAAATTTAGATAGGGTATATACTAATTATATACTCAATTGTACACTATAACCATATATAGATAGGTTAAGTCAAAATACTTTGCTATTCCTAATATTTAGGTGGCTATGACATATTACAAGAAACTTATTATTCAAATTAATAAAGAAATAATTTTTAAATAAATAGAATATTAATTATGTAAAGGAATAAATAAAAATTTTACCTTTTGTCAATCAAATTGAAATAATAACTTTATTAATGAACACCTTTTTTAATTACTTAAGAAAATGTTTTTCTTAATTTAAAGGAATCTAATTAATTAATTCCAATCTAATTGTAATATAATTAATTTTAGTTCTAGAAGACAACTTTTTAAAATTTAAATTAGGAATTAATTTAATTACCAATCTTAATCAAATTAAGAAAATAATTAATTTGTTTTGGAATTGAATTTGACCTTGAAACTCTTTTAAATTTTTTTCAATAACTAGGTTAAGCTAGGAATACATTATTCCATACTTGAAAGAATGTTATTCAATTTTTAAGATTATGTTAACTCTAAAACTAAACAAATTTAATATCAAACTTGGAATACCTTATTGAAGGAATGAAAGTATGAAACAACCTTTCTTATGACTAAATGGGCATTCCATCCTTAGAATAGGATATTCCTATTCCTAGACACTCCCTTCTTCTTCAAAGAAACCTTAGAGTCCTAAAACATAAGCTGTCGTTGCCACCCATAAGATGTTGTCAACTTTCTCATTGCCCAATCAAAGGTAAACCACCGTAACAAACTTCAAGCCAATCTCCTTGTAATGCACCTATTGCTTCTTCTAGCTACCATCCTTTAAAAGCTACCATTAGTGACATAAAATATCAACAATAATGGCAGCCTCTCATGATTCTCTTCTCTAACTACAACCGTTGATAGGATTTCCTTTCCAACAAATCACAACAACGACACCCAAAAAAATTTTTTAAAAGGCAAACAACACCTATAAAACTTAACACACTACCAGTTACCACCATCTTCTAATTCTTTCCTCCCACTCTAGCATGTCTTTTTCTTTTTGCAATCATTATTGAGTCTCTAATACTGATATTTGTATTAATGAACGAGGATAGTTCATACTTTAGAGTCATTTGTGGGACTTACAGTGTTGAAATAGTTTCTTCTTCAGGGAAATTAATAAATAAGAATCTTTTTGTTTATCTAGTGAATATCTTCTAGTTTTGTATTTTAAATTGTATACATTTGGTAGGCATTTTTTGGTTATTAAGAACCAAAATAATTATGGTAAATTGAAATTATACTTTGAATCTCTAAAATTTTAAATCTAATTCTATTTGTAATTAAGGATTATGAGGTCATTAATAAGAACATTTTTATTGTTATTCAAATCCAATTTGATTTTAGGATTAATGTTCATATCTAATCTAATTATAATTATTAGGATTTTATCCTATATATTTTGAACTTTTCATATTTAAACAAATATTACTTGTCTTTAACAAATTTGGTTGGCAAACATTTTTAGAAAATAAAGAATGTCATTACTACGCATAAGACAATATTTTCCAAGGAACAAACCAAAATACAACCTCTATAGGAAGCTCATGTAACAATATAGGTTAGTATGGATTTAAATAAGCTAAACAAGCTTAACCTAGTTAGAAGCAGTTTCTATGCTTACACATATTCCTAGCTATGAAAAAAAAAAGCAAGGTAAATCATCAATAAAATTTTCCAACTTCATTAGCACTATCTCGTCTTCTTTCCTTTAGATTGTGTGAGAGACGATCCTCTCATAAGAGCCAGCTCTCTTTTTCAGAAGATATTCCTTTGAATTACCATATATATCTATCTCATGGAAAGAATTGGAAGAGTAATAAGAAAAACATCTTTGAAAGAAGGATGAACCGTTCTATAAAAAAATGAAAATATTCCATTAACTAGAACTCACTATTACAAAATATACAAAAGATGAGATAGACTAGTTATGTAACTTATCTGTCTCCAGATTGAACCAAGGTAGAAACACCGAAGAAGAGTGTTAAAGAGTTAGAACATGATAGTATGGAACTTTCTAGTGTTTAGAGAAACCAACGTGTTCTTATGTCGGGTGTTTACAGATGAACAACTTTCCTTAGTATTATTGTGGTACGAATTCCTGTCAGAATCTTGGCAGCTAACCGATGCTTATCTTCTTTGACTTGTTTATATACACGACAATTCCTTTCTTTCCAAATCATATAGATGGAATTGATGAAGGTTACTATAAGAAGGATAGCGTTAGTTGTCCCAAATTTCTTCCCATTGATAAGCCAATTCAAAGTGCCATCCCAATCATACATATGGTTCACAACACCAACCATATATTGGATTGTACTCCAAATAGATTTGGAATAATCACATTTGAAAACCAGATGATTTCTGTCCTCATCGACATCTAAACAAAGAATATAACCCTTATCAGACGTATTGAACCATCAACAATTAGTTTGAAGCCATTTTTGATGGCTAGCTAAGCAATGACAGATGCTTTAGGGTTTATGAAGTTTTTCCAAATGAGCTTAAACTAAGGAACTTGTTGTAGATCAGCCTTAAAAATACGCTAGCAAGATTCATTAGTGAAGATACCACTCGGATGAGGAAGCCAACAAATGGTATCAGCTATCGAATTATCCCCTAAGTTAGGTACGCTCTTGTAGCAATAAAAAACCCCTAAAATGGCTCCTCCAACTGCCATCCTCTATTAGATTTGAAACACGTGTGTCCATTGACAAACGATGTTACAAGTGAGAGATGATGGGGTGGTGTATTAAGGGGCTAATTTTTAGCCAATTATTAGATACAATGTTTAATATGGGGATAAATTAATTGTCCGAGCGTCAACAACTCATTGAAAAACTAGGAATGATGAAGAGAGTTGTTTACGTGCCAGAAGTTGCAATTATGGAGGTGGATTTAATAGACCCATTGTGTCCCTAATACTTCCTTATTTGAAACCAAACGCCCCCATTTTTGTTAAGTAATACTTTTTGTATGGAACCTATAGATAGGATGCTAAGGCCACCAAGTTTCTTTGGACTAGTGGCATCACTCCACTTGACTTTGGAATTTTTACTAGTATCACATCTTTCAGACCATAAAAGAGCTTTGAGCAAGTGATCTCTCTCCTTGACAATTTTGCACGGAAAAATCGTGCGGGTGATAAAATGAGTATAAAGACTGCTCAGTACCAAAATAATGAGAGTGATATGCCCTGCATAGGAAATAAATCTATTTTTCCAATCAAGAACTTCGATTTTAATTATATACAAAATTGGAATGCAATCGAAATATTTTAAGTTAGAAGGAGAAAAGGTGACCCCAAGATTTCTCAAAATTGGTTCTTGGATAGTGATCCCAGTTGCCCTGCTAAAATTAGTAGGATTTTACACATCTACAAATAACATCAAACAACTTTTCTCCATATTGATTCTAAGGCCAAACCATTACGAGAAAGTCTGTAAGGAGTTCATTAGTATATTCACAGAGAAAACATTGTAGCACAGAATAGCATGAGGTCATCTACAAAAATGAGGTGAGTGAGTTTAAGCTCTTAGCATTTCTGGAGATACCGAAACTACCATTCAATGTGGTTGAAGATTTGAGGAGGTGGGACAAACCCTCCATAACTAAGGCAAATATATAAGGGGATAACATATCGCCTTATCTCAGCCCCTTAGCATTCTTAAATGACTTAGAGGGAATGCCATTAACCAACACACTGAAGGTAGGTGTTTGAATGCATTCCATAATCCAGTTGACAAAGACTGTCGGCAATTCTAAAATGTCCATAACAGTGTGCACAAAGCTCTAATTGACAGTACATAAGCTTTACAGAAGTCGATTTTCAATATACAACCGTTGATCGGTCTACCTGAGTTATAATCTTTCACTAATTTTTATAACAGAAGGATGTTATCACCTATATTTTGATCCGAAACATATGCACCTTGAGTGAGTTCAATTGTGTTCGTGAGCACTGCTTTCAACCTATCCACTAGTAATTTTGCAATCACCTTGTATATTAACAAACAATGCTAGTAGGAAAGGGTTCTTAGCTAAAATATCAAAATTGAATGTTATTTTAATAAGGATTCTTTATTCTTAAATAAACTGAAGGCTATGTTTGGTTGGGGTTTTATGAATAGAATGGAATGTAATGTAATATTAGTCCATCGTTTGAGATGAGGGTTTATAATGGAATGGAATGGAATGAGATGGAAGAAGAAGGATTCATATTACATCTCATTTCATCCTAAATGGTAAAAATGGAAAACCTCCAATTTGAGGGCTTTAGGATGGAATGTAAAATGATAAACAACTTTACACTATATTACATTATAAACCCTTCATCCAAACAACATTTCATTATATTACATTATGAACCTTTACATCCCTCCCAAACAACAATTTTCTAATATTACATCAATTTACATTCCATTCCATTATAAATCATTTCATTATATTCTATTCTATTAAAAATTTTATATCCAACCAAACATAGCCTAAGTCTTATTTGGCTAATATAGCTAACTTACTATTATTCCGTATCTAATTAAGAAAAATTAGCATAAATTAACTTTTGGACAATTTTTGGTCCTTGTTGCTCCTGTTGTCACTTTAATTTCTATTCTTCATTCCATTAAAATAAAGTTTGTTATCGAATAATTTTTCTTCTTTTATTTCTTTTATACAGCAAAACTCTCCAGATTTCGCATATTAGCAAGACTTTTATTGGGTTGTTGTTATTGTTGTATTTGTTTTATAGACTTTAAGCTCTTTTTCATCAAAGTATCAAAGTTAAAGAATTCATGAGGAAGATGCCAAGCAGCTCAGGATTGATGTTTTAGTTGGTTGAGTTGAGGGTATAGCTTGGTTTAGAAGATGTTAGAACTACAAGCTGTGACAATTTATCTATCCCCTTTTCACCACTTAATATTTTGCCATTTTGTTATCCTTGGTTAACAATTTGATACCAATTCATTGAAATTGTGAATATTCACATATGATATTAGATCTAGCTTATGCATTAGTAACATAAGTAGGCTTCATCATTAGGTTTGTCAGTTCATGTTTTCCTATAAGAGATAAAAGCACTTACTAATTTTTAAAGGTTGGTCATTCTTGAATTAAATTTTACAAATGTATCACTATTTTACCCATTATATGATGCAATGTTAGAAGTCCTTATGCATGGAAAAATGCCTTAACTTTATTTGTGGGATGGAGTTGTTCATGGAAATTGTTTTTCCCACTATTACATTGAAAAATTTTTCTTACCCTTACATTGCTAGCTTTTAGGAACAATGAAATATCATATGTGCTAGAATCATATAAACAGTGACTGAATTAAGAACTTTTTCTCTTGTTATTGGTTTGATTATTTCTATGTTTTTCCTTTTTGTTAATGTAAGAGTTTGATCCACCACCATGACTTAACAGAATGTGAGAACTGGGGCATCCTCCAAGATATCTAGGTAAATGAATATGATTTACTTACACATCTGGTAGTCCTCATTATTTACATCTATATGAATTCTCATATTTTTTCTACCTTATTTAATATTTCAGTGAGTGTAATTAGTGTCAAGATCTTCTTAATGTTATTCTTCTACCTTGTTGGTAGTTCTAAGTTCCAACAAGGATCAGTTGGCATTTTTAAGGTATTCAGGTGCATTTATGCAACCTAACATCTATTTTTTCTTTAATTGAATAACACCAGTTTTATGTGTGTATAACGATGGGTACTATGAGTTTTTAAGTAGTTGATGATATCTTATAGTTTTTTAGTAAGTGGATAGCTTTATGAAGATACTATTATGCACTACAACTAATCGCTTTGGTTGTAGTTTAGTAACAAATTATTTAAAGGCATTCTTTATCTTGTACATGTTTATATGTATATGATAAGGTCCATAGGATAATTGTACATTACAAATGAAATCATAATGAGATTATAATTATGAGATTCCTATTGCATATATGTATTATTCCTAAACGTTATTAGTCATTGTATTATTAAAATTGGACATTAATAGAATGTAAAAAGAATAGCACACATTTTGTTTTTCCTTATGAAGGAAGTAGTAGATCTCATAGGCTAAAGTATAGAGATACTTAAAAAAACCTGTGGGAGCTTGCAAGAGAACAAGTTCATTGAACAGAAGCAATATGAGAAATTCATTGGGAAGATTACTTGTATGTCTATGGAATTCTCATTGTGATGATTGTATAAGCGATCTTTTGATTTAAGGTCATCAAAGTTATCTTGTATGGGGATTGCTATGTTTTGATACTACTTATGATCTATTTAATTATTGGTTGTTTAATCGGTAGTCATTGGATGTAGTATGAACTATATGGACGTAGTTAAGTGATCAAGATAGGATTCATCACCCTAAAGTAATTAGGGAGAATGTTCTGCTGTTCTTAATTAATATTGATTCGCGAAATCCTTGATCAAGGTAAAATGACATTTTGTAAATAGTTTACTAATATCATTAATTGAATCAATAGCTAATGGTGGATAACTAATATGATTGGACTTAAAATAGAGTAGACATTAATTCCATGTTCTATATGATGTGAGCAAGAGTCCGGATCGTCATGGAGTTAACATAAATGGCAGAGGCAAGAGAGGAGAGCTAGCTATGAGAGTCGGGCCCATGATCGGAGCTAGAGCCAAGAGACTTAAGGAGGCTCTTCATACACATGTGGGCTATCTTTTGGAGAGGTTGTGACATGACCCGCTTTCCAGGCCGTGTTGGCACTAGGGAATGGCTAGGCTTAATGCCACCAAGACCCGTAGTAAGCCTAACTTGTCTATGTTCTACTGCAAATCTGGCATGACCTATTGGTTTGTCTGACCATATATATGCAGTGATAAGAACATTTCATTTCATCATCAATTGTCATTCTCCAAAATCTCACGGAAGCGCTCATTCATCTCATATA
>JANQBM010188296.1:0-23350 GCA_025594535.1 Erythroxylum domingense | reverse complement strand
CTATTTTTCTCCTTGAATTACCAAAATACGAAATCCTTGTCAGAATAGGATTCCTAATCCTACTGGGATTAGGATTTAGCAACTTTGACCATTCCTACTAATTTCGAGCTCCTCTTTCCAAATACGAACTTTGTTTCTACAAATTTCATCTCCTTCAGCTCATTTTTACATCTATTGTCCAAATGTACCTGAAAAGCATAAAACAAGATAAGTGTAAAATTTAAGAAAGAAAATACGAATAAATACAAGTATAGAGGAACCAAAAAGATAAGAAAATATTAGTGTATCACCACCTATGGCATTGGCTTGAGCTACAGGTTCTTTATGCATTTGAGGACAATAATCACTAGTATGATCATGCATGCAACAAATAGAACATGTTTGTGTCATATTATCACACAAGAGAGATTTCACAAGAGAAACAAGCTCTTTTTGAGAAGAAGCAAGTTCATGCAATTCAGGTCCAAAGTTAGAGCTACTTACCTCATTCACAACACGTTTGGCATGAAGATCGTCTCTTGTTCCAAAGTTCTTAGAATTGACAGCCATGTTAGTTAACAGGTAGCGCGCATCATTCGGAGTCTTATCCACCAACACACCCCCACTTGCAGCATCAATGAGACTTCTCTCCTGAGATGTCAATCCTTCATAAAAATATTAAATAAGCAATTGGTCAAGTATTTGGTGATGTGGGTATTGATTGCATAGTTTTTCAAAGTGGTCCCAGTACTCAGAGAATGTTTTGCCATGCAATTGCCTTATCCCACAAATTTTCTTCCTGATGTTAGCGGCTTTAGATGCAGGAAAGTATTTTTCAAGAAATCTCCTCTTCATGTCATTCTATGTCCGAATGGAACCGGAGGTCATGGAAAACAACCACTCTTTAGGCGCCCCCTTCAAAGTGAAAGGGAAATCTTTCATTTTAACATGTTCCTCCTCCACTCCATTTGGTTTCATGCCTTCTTGAGGTGTGAGTGGGGATCTTCTCTTGCAAGGCCATTAAAGGAAGGTAGTAAGTGAATAAAACTAGATTTGAGTTTAAAATTGACATTATTATCAACAATAATGCACAAAGGTTGGTTTTCAAGATTTGGAGCTGCGAGCTCCTTGAGAGTGCGGGACGCTTGGACTGCCATTGTGAATCGATTATCCAAGGATGAGTTTGAAGTAGACGAAGATGATTCCCCTTCCTCAAGCTTCGGTTGGAAAAGAGGGTTGAAAGAACAACTCTTTCTTGTAGAGTGCGTGAAAGAGGCTCAAAAAGTGGTGAATGTAAAGGGGATTGGTCTAGATGGGCAGATTTATTGACGTAGAATTGTTCGATTTCTTCTTCGATAAGTTGTTGTTCAAATAGATTGGACATACAACCTACAAAAGAAAGCTAAATAATGACAAAAACAAACTTGAAAAGAAGTTAATAACAATTAAGTTTCCCGAAAATGGCGTCAAAATTTGACAGGATGTCGTTTAGTCCTACAAATTAAACCTTAAAATTCTACACACGTAGTACAGGCAAGTAAGGTATCGATCCCACAGAGAACTATAAAATAAGAACTAATTTTCTTTTCAAGCAAGCAAGAGTGTTTAAAAGCAAGAATGCAAGTGAATTAACTAGATGCAAAACTAAGCTAAAAATAAGAGAACAAGTCACGAAAAGAAAACGCACACACTCACACCTCAAGAACCAAGAACAAAAAATCATTACACATATACTCAAGAATATTAAGCACAAGTTCTCATGAATAAACTTTGGTTTAAAGGTTAATATACCTCTTGCAATTGAAAAAAAAATAGTTCTTCTTCAATATAAGGTGCGGCAAAGAAAAATAAAATAAAACCCTAATTATTCTTTAAGTAAAGAAGATAAAAGATGAAGAGAGAGAAAATTAATTACCATTCATGTGAATAGTGCATGAACAGTAACATAAAAGAGAGAGATTGATAAGTTGTCAAGATAATGAGCTAATATGTCCTATTTATATTGGTCATGAGGAAGTGCAAGAGAAATTTGAATCTTTGTAGGATTCAAAAGAAGAATCCATGGAGGAGAAGGACTTCTATTCCATGTTGAATTTGATCTTTAAAAGGTGGAATCCAAGTTGTACTTCTATTCCATGTTGAATTTAATCTTTAAGAGGTGGAATCCAAGTTGGAGAAGGAAGAGGAGGTGGCGCATCCTTGCAGAGGTAGGATTCCTAACACGAATAGGATTCCTAATCCTAGTAGGAGTAGGATTACTTGCCATCATATTTTATGTCACCAATTCTATTTTTCTCCTCGAATTACTAAAATAAGAAATCCTTGTCAGAATAGGATTCTTTGTGCAACTGGGATTCCTAATCCTACTGGGATTAGGATTTGACAACTTTGACCATTCCTACTCATTTCGAGCTCTTCTTTCTAAATACGAACTCTATTTCTACAAATTCCATCTCTTGAAGCTCATTTTTACATCTACTGTCCAAATGTACCTAAAAAACATAAAACAAGATAAGTGTAACATTTAAGACAGAAAATGCAAATAAATACAAGTATAGAGGAACTAAAACAATAAGAAAATATCAGTATGTCATTATACTCCTTGATTTGATCAAGCAGTAAATCTCATAAACTGTAAGCATGAGATGTTTAGAGTTAATACGTGGATGCTTACTAAGGGTTGTAAGTGCGTCAGATTACCTGCTATGAGATAATGATATGGATGATCTATCGAATGTCAATGATTAATCTCATCATAGCAATGGTGTAAATATCCTTAGACTTGTGGTACTCAAGGATATCTTGGATATTAATATTTTGCTTTGACATCATTCCTTGTTATCTCAAGACAAAGTCGCTCTTAGGGTAGTGATTGGGTACAGTTATGATAGAAGGAGATGATACCCACGACCTCTTATTGGGGTTATTACTCGGGAGTCCTGGCCAAAGCAGTTAGTGTTGTAAAGAGAGTTCATAAGTTGCACGGTAATTGCCTATAGAATAGTTCATAAGTTGGATAATTAACTATCAAAAAGTTCGTGTGTTGATTATCTTATATTCTGGCAAATTGGCATCATGAAACCTTTTATGATTTGATTGAATTAAGAGTTAATTCAAGTGTCTAAAATAACCGAGAACCAAGGGTCACTCGTATAAAAAATCGAATGAAAAAAAGTATGTATGACCTATTTTAAGCAGGCCACGATCGTGCCTTATAGCGCCACGATTTTGGCCGAAGGCGAGACATGCCACGATCATGGCAAATAAGGCCACAATCGTGACAAAAGGCACAAAATTATATATAAGTGAGTTCTTCACTTATGTACACAAGCTTCTTCCACTTCTTACACAAAGGGTTCTAGAGTTAGAGTAAGGTGTCTTGAGTCTTGTTCTTGCAATTCATGCAATTGTTGCATGAATCAAAGTGCATGCAACAAGATTCTTGACCTATTTTCCATCATCTTAAGTATCTACTAGAACTCATCTAGTTTGGTACTCAAATAATCCTTATACATTGTTTCTTCTTCCATTTTTGTGTGTTCTTGGAGATCAAGGAAGGGTTTGGTGTTTGTGACAACCCAAACAAAGAGAAGAAACAAGAAAGGAGTAGATATAAGAAGTAAAAGTTTTGTTATTTCATGTTCTTTATATATCTTTGCATGCATGTGAGATTCTGTGATTTTCAGGTTGTCATGGTGTCAAAATCTTGATTCCGACACTTCTGCTGCATCCGCATACATGTGATGCATGCAACCATGACAAACCCTGTAAAGACTTGCCCTTTTACTTTTATCTTGAGTCAACTTTTGTCTAACTATTTCTTCAATCTCACCACTCGACTCAATAGGTGTACTCTCAGCCTTACTCTCTTTAGAATTCTTCGGTTTGACTTCTCTCTTTTTTTCACTGGATGTGACTTTTATCGATGCATCCTTAAGCCTTTTCTCACACTCCTGCTTTAATTTCATTTTAGCTACATACACTTAAGAAGGGGTTAGTGGTGTGAGAATAGTTTTTCTTCCATTAATGTAAAAAGAGTACCTATTACTGGGTCCATCATGTGTTGTTCCTTTGTCATACTCCCATGGACGCCCAAGCAACAAGTGTCCAGCTTACATTGGTGCTACATCACAAAGCACCTCATCTTTGTATTTGCCGATAGAAAATAGTACCAGCACCTGTTTAGTGACTCAAACTTCTCCACTGTCATTGAGCCACTGTAGTAGGTATGGGTTGGGGTGCTTGGTTGTCGGCAGCTTAAGCTTATCTACAAGAAGATTACTTGCCATATTAGTATAACTTCCACTATCAATAACAAGTAAACAACATACCTTCTCTTGGACAATGCACTTGGTGTGAAAAATATTCTGCCTTTGTAAATCATCTCCATCTTTGATTTGCACACTCAAGGATGTTATAATCACCAGTGAGAGTCCATCATCTGGATTAATGATGTCTTCGTCTTCTTGGTCACTATCACAATTTATAAGCTCATCAATATCTTCATGCTCACTAGCACTCTCAAGCTCGTCATCTTCCCACAAGATCATCACCCTGTTGTTAGGACATTGCGAAGCAATGTGCCCCTTGCCAAGGAACTTGAAGCAAGTGATATCTCGAGCTAGCTTTGATTTGGTTTCATTAGACCTATTATTTGAAGAATTGGAACTCCCCTTAGTTTTTGCACCAATCTCGGTCTTCTTAGTATTGGGTGTAAATTCCTTTTTTGGCCAAGGACTCCTCCAAGCAAAAGTTAAAGTATTGGTTCGGGTTCTTGCTTTCTCCTTGGGTTGTTTATCGGCTTTTAGTGCTTTATGGTACGTGTCCTCCAGATCTTCATACTCTTGCATTTCCACAACATATGCAATTTCACTCTTTAAACCACCCAAGAATCTCGCTATAGAAGCTTGTTGAACATGTCACAGTAGTACTGAGGGGTAATGAATCTTTTCCTCATAAGCCTCTTCATTTCATTTCAAGTCTCAATTGGCCCTTCATCATCTCTCCTCCTTTGAGTAAGTACTTTGATCCACCAATTGTGGGCATAACTAGTGAATTCTACCATAGCTAACTTGATTTTCTTCTCGTCAGAGTAGTTGTGGACATTGTAGATGTTGTCAACCTTCTCCACCCACTCCAAAAATGCCTCAGGATCA
Source organism: Erythroxylum domingense (assembly GCA_025594535.1). NCBI lineage: Eukaryota > Viridiplantae > Streptophyta > Magnoliopsida > Malpighiales > Erythroxylaceae > Erythroxylum > Erythroxylum domingense. The sequence continues at coordinate 18,215 of JANQBM010188296.1, read as the reverse complement.
TTCTTCCCATAAAATGTTTAGGACCCCTCCTGGCTTTGGTAGGATTTTGAATACCAAATGTTTCAAACTCTTCATCTTCTACTTCATCCTCCCATTCGTCATCTCGATTCCTCCTCCCACTACTAGATTCAGTTGTGTAAGAACCTCTTTTGATCTCCTTGACCTCCTTTTGTAGGTCTGCGACAATTTGGGTAAACCTTCTAAGGTTTCCCTGAATGCTTTTTGTTTAAAACTCTCACTTGGTTGATTGGTCATTGATCTTGTAAAGAAATATTAGTATTTAAAAATTCCTCACTCCCTTCCCCAAGTCCTAATGTCACTCACCAATATTCTCTCGGTTTTAAAATTTAAGTAAGAAGGGTAGGATAACTCAATCTACTCAATTCTTTGTTCAAAGTTCTCAACAAACTCAAATAAGTACTCCAACTTCAACAAGTAGTTACATAAATCAACTTAGCTGAAGGAAACAAGAGTCAACGAAAATAATGTAAAGGAACAGTAGAAAATAGTAACGAAAATACAATATATATATAAGCATAATTTCAAGAAAATAAGGCTAGAAATGGAAAGAACATGAAAAATTGGAGTGGAAAGTGGTAAGGTAGCGTTTTGAAGCTAAGTTTGGAAAATTCAGCTTTTGTGCAAACAATTTACAAATTTGTTTTCAGTAACTTTTGTGCAGAATTTTTGTGATTTCTAGAAGTTAATGCAGCTTAAAGTTTTCTAAAACAGTAGGTAAATTTTGTAGCAAAGATCGGAACAAATTCTAGAACCAACAGCCAAGAATTTAGCAAAACAAAGCAATTTTGAAATTTCAGCTTTTAGTACAATAGAATTTTCTTTACTTTTCTAAAATTTTTGGTAAAAATTCAGTGGTTTTCTAGATGATTATAGTTCTGTAAAGATGGATGAACAATGTGCAAGAAAGTGTGGTACAAATTCGATCAAAAACTAAACTCAATTTGGCACAAGAATAGGCAAGAATAATGAACTCTAGGAAATTCAGCTTTCCTAATGAGATTAGGATTCAGGTTTTTGATTCAGAGATAGATCCTGGACATGAAATCTCAATGTTTTCTACAATTTAGTGAGTATAAATCAAGAACAGAACGTCTAAGACTCAAATGAATTCAATTCGTAGCATTAATACTCAAGAATGCACACGAATTCTTCACACAGCAACAAATGTGCACAAATAGCAACAAGCTGTCTTCACCTTTTTTTTAAATAATCAACAGCAAGAAACACAAAGAAACAGCCCTTACACAACCCCTTTCAAACAGTGATCATATATTATGAAAGGGCACTGAATATCAACTCAAACCAGCATAAAAACAAACAAATAGGATTTTTATTGAAGATTTCGTAGACATTGAAAATAGGATAAAAACAAGGCACAAAAGTGGGAAAAAGTGAACGAAAACATGCTGAAAATTTCACAGAAGGTATATATATCAAAAGGGTACATGGAAAACAAGGAAAAACATAAAGAATAACAAAGAAAATGATGGAAACAGCAAGCACCAAAATATGAACGAAAATAATAAAAGAAAGGAAGAAGATATGAACAATCTAGGGAAACCTAACCTGGTGGCTCTGATACCAATTAATGATGTGACTCCTTGGAGAAACCTGTTCCAAAAACTCACGATCAATCAACTAGCCCAAGATTAACCCCAGATGATCAATCTCATTAAAAGGATATGTTCCATAGTGGAAATCTCCTAAACCCCTAACCAACAAATTGTGACTAGAAACCTTGGAATCAGTATATGTCGAAGGCAAGTTGTATCCTAGGGAGCGAATAAGAACACAATTAAGATGATTGAGTATCTATAAGCAAGTTGGAGAAACTCACAAGTTCAATAAGAACAAAGCTAGAGAAACCTCTCAGGAATGTAATGTATTATGAATAATCTGTCTTCTTTCTGAATAAAGCCACCCTTATATATGTTAAAGGGTTTGGCCTTTTAAAACATACGGTAGTTAACCTACCACTAACTCAACTAATTAATCCCACTGACCCATTAACTAAAATACTAGTTAACAAATTAGCCACACAATTTGAGAAACTTCTCAAATAAGCTCTCCTTATTTCAGCCAATACTTAAATAAAATAAAATGATAAAATTAAGTCCAAGGATAAAAGCCCATTGTCAAATCACACTAAATACATTAATAAAGTTGGGCTTGTAATCAACATTCTTAGACTTGAACTTCTTCAATTAACCCGCTAAGTGATTCACGCATCTTTTTGGTCCTAGTCTGTGTCATAGGTCCATGAATGGCATGTAGAGGATCCCTAGTCAAATTAGTTCTCCCAATAGTAGTAGGATTCCCACTCAAAGTAGGATTCTTTGGACTCGACCCTCCTTGAAGCTCCAAGCCACTCAAACCATCTTCATCTCCATTTCCTTGGCTGTGTCTTGAATCTCCAAAATGTGCCCCAAGATTCACATCAGGAGGAATTGCCAGAAAAAGGCTATGTACATGAGAGCCTCAGTCCATGTTTAGTTCCAATCTTATTAGTGCAAGAGAAAGACGGATCATGGCATAAGTGTGTGGACTGTCATACCATCAACAAAATCAATGTAAAGTATCGTTATCCTATCCCTAGGTTAGATGATATGCTTGATGAGTTGTATGGTGCATGTTTGTTTTCCAAAATTGATCTGAAATCTGGTTACCGTCAAATTAGGATTAGAGAAGTAGATGAATGGAAAAAAACATGTAAAACTAAATATGGACTATATGAATAGTTGGTAATGCTTTTTGGTTTGACAAATGCACCAAACAATTTTATGAGGCTTATAAATTATGTATTATGTGAATTTCTTGAAAAATATATGGTTGTTTACTTTGATGATATTCTTATTTATAGCAAATCACTTGATGAGCATGTAGAACATTTGAATAAAGTGTTGCATATGCTTAGAGAAGAGAAATTGTATGTTTATTTGAAAAGTGTTCTTTTTGAACTAATCAAGTTGTGTTTTTAGGTTATGTGGTTAGTGCAAAGGGTATACAACTAGATGACGAAAAGGTAAAAGCAATTAAGGAATGGCCTACCCTAGGACAATTCGTGATGTTTGGAGTTTTCATAGGTTGGCTAGTTTCGATAAACGGTTTGTAAAGGATTTTAGCTCCATTGCTGCACCATTCATTGAGATAGTTAAAAAAGTGAAAAGTTTATGTTGATTTTAGATAATAACTCAAACAAGAAATCTCATGATTTCATAAGCATACAAGATCCTATGCATGTCACCAATAAGAAATATCATGTTTAAGTGTTTTTCCTTGCTCAATAAAGTGATATTAGGTAAAAACATCCACTAGAGAATCTTGGAGGTCCAATGACAAGGTTGCAGGCCAAGCGTGCTAAAGAGGCTCTTAACAATCTGATGGTGGATCTATATGCAAGAGAAGAAGCTAAAATACTTGGGAACACGTCACTAAGGTGTATAATGGTGATTCAAGGCTTGGAGCAATCTCTTGGACTTGTTGAAGAAGGTTGGACCTGATGCACAACTTGAAACAATTCATTTCTTACAATTAGGTTGTTTTGAGCATCTTTGGGCCAATTGCTTAGGCTTCTTATTTTATTTATTTAGAACTTTTAGTTATGTTATTTAGGACTTAAATAAGTGGATTCTATTCTTAAATAAGCCTGGTTACGTTTTTGGATTTCTTTGGGCCTAATCAACTTGTTTTAAGCTTATTTGTTAGGAAGTTTGTTCTTTTAGACTAGAACGGGCCAAAACCCAATTCCTACCCTTAATAAAGTCGTCCAAGTTATTAGGGTTAGTATAAATACTCTTTATTTCATGTATTGTAGGCAGACTTCATTCATTCAATATTCAGAAAACAAGTTGAGTGTTCTTTTGCAGTACTTTAGAGAAATCCTTCCTCATTGTTCTTTAAAGACTTGGTTTTCATTCAAGCAAGTGCTTGTCAAGATCAAACCCATTCCTTATCACCCCCAATCCTTTCTAAATTCTGTGGGTGTGGAGAAAATACCTTCTGAGTTGTCTTTGTCATTCTTGCATAATATTGAACATTCCTTGGATCCTGGATTCGTGATTTATGCTTCATCCAATCTGAGGTGAAGAGCTTATCATCACAAAGGAAAAGAAACCCAAGAACCCTTCATGAGCAAAGAACCTAACCCCAACCAAACTTGTTGATTGGAACAAAAAGTTATAAGTTGATCATTTGGATTTTTAGGTGTAGGCCACTCTTTAATTGCCTTGATCTTTTCCTTATCTACACTAACTCCATGTGCGCTCAAAAAAAACCAAGAAACACAACAAATTCTATAAAAAAATGTTCACTTCTTCAAATTAGCATACAACTTATGTTCCTTTATATCATAAAGCATAGAATGCAATATTTGACATGGTCATCCAAATTCTTACTGTACACTAAGGTATCATCAATGTAGGCAACAACAAATTATTCAATAAAAGGTCATAAAATATGGTTCATTACTCTTATTAAAATACTTCATGCATTATTTAAACTAAAAGGCATTACCAACCACTCATATAAACCATATTTTATTTTTAAAGTAGTTTTACATTTGTCTTATTTCATGTAAATTTGATAATACTTGCTGTTTTAAATCAAGTTTTGAAAACAAGCAAGAACCATGCAACTCATTAAACATATCACCTAATGTATGTATGGGATTTCTATGCCATGATTTTGTTAAGGTGCTTGATGGAGATAATTTAATTCAAGGGCTTACGAGACTAGTAGTTGATAGTGCCTTATTTTTCATCTTTGATACCACAACCTCTAAGGATCATTGACACATTCTTGTATTTTGTATTTTTTCTTCTATTTTTTATGGTTTACATGGATTTTATTAATCAAGTATATACACATTTTTTATACTTCCACTTCACTGTGACTCACCTTTTTACCTTAAGTTCTTTTTGTAGTCCTTTTAGCACTTCATTGATACACCCTTGGAATAGATACACATTTCAACTTGATAATAGGACACAAAAAAATCAGGGAAGTTCAAGTCCTTTATACCTTTTACTCCCTCTAATTTATTATTTTCTTGCTTGAAGGAAATATTAAGGGAAATGTTTAGTTCAAGTGTGGTGGAGTAATTACAGATTTATAAAAGTAAACTCAAGCTTATCAATTTTGTCATTATTTTCCTATTAGGAGAATATTTTTGAAAATTTATTATTCTCTAAAAGCAAACTAGTGGAAATAATTCATTATGAATGTGATTGCTTTGGTGAATTTGATTGCTTATATTTTATGAGTGCTGATGAATAAGTTTGATTTACCTACTGAACTTGGAAAATGAATACCTAATGAACATTATGATATTATTTATAACGTGTACGTGCATATGTAATTGTTTTTTTTAGCACTTTTGTTATCCAAAAAATAGTGATATTTGAGTAGATAAACATAATAAATTTCACTACGTATGCTTTGTAGCAATAAAAAGGTTAAAGTTAAAAGAGTATAGTAACATTTGAGATAGCAAGATAGTTGAGTAACCAAGGGGTATTCATGATAAAGTGTTTACTATTGTATATAAAGACCAGATGACTTTTCAAACAAGCTTTTAATGGTCTCGTTTAAGTTTATGCTTTGTTAATAAAAAGGATGTGAATGTTTTTAAAAGTTTAAGCATGTATCTTACGCATGCTTATGTTTAATCATGGGATTAAGTTTTGTGATTTAGGTTGAAGTGTAAAGAGTCATGAAGTAAATTGAATTAACTTGTGAGTTGATGAAAGTAGTTGGTTGCATAACTTTTTGATGATCCTCCATGATTAAATGAATGGTGAAGACTTTCATCAATGTGTTTGATTCGTTAAGCATTTTTTTGAAGTTGTTTTCTTTTATTTGAGATAGAATGATGGATAGGTTTGCTTAAGGATAAGCAAATGCTAAAGTATGGGGCAGTTTAATGTATGCTAGATAGTTGATTTAAGAATTTTGGTAATTTCAGGTCATATTTCTTCCCATAAAAGGAAAAGAAGAAAATTTTGGAGAAGAATTAGAGTGAGAGTTCACAAATTTGGAAGATTTGTAGAAGAACCACATAACACAGGGTACACAGTCTTGTGTTAAGGATCATGTATGAAAATGGCACTTTTGTTTCTCCAATGTACCTTACATGCCCCGTGTTACCTTCATATGAAGAATATGGTTTCATATATGGTCATGTGAATGTTCCAATGTTGGTGATGATAATTTTTGGAGAATCACAACCAGCTACACAAACCCATGTATGGGGTCATAAAGATCATTAAATATTGGAACTTCAAGTTTTTAATGATAGGGAGAGGAAGAAAATAAAAGTTCTTGGCCAAGAATATATTCAAAGGTCATCTTAGACTGTTTCCCATCGATCTTGATTAAGAATTCATCATTTTTTTAAGAAAGAGAACTTCAACAATTTTTTGGATATTTCAAGTTTTAATGCAATGCTTTCTTTGTCTTGTTTTCTTTATTGTATTTATGTTGATGTTCTTTATATGAGTATAAACTAATTAGGATATAGATTTAGGTGTCTAAAACCTAGGATGTGATACACTTCAATTCCTTCTTTTGTTTATTGAGGCATCTAAAACCTAGAATGTGATATTCAAGTCATTCTTTGATTAATAAAATTTTGATTTTCTTTTTTCATGCTTTAATATTTATTGAGTTAAAGTAGAACAAGTGAAAAATTAAATATATGATTCATGCATTGAGATTCTAGAGATGAGATATATGTTTAGGGCATAACATAAATAAAGAGGGTTAAGCGCGAGCTATTCAAAAGAAAGCTGGATCTTCCAATGGTAGGTTAAAACCAATTAATAGAGTTCACATAATGAATTAGGGAATTCTTGGATTGCTTAAATTCATGAGGGATTTTGGTTGATTAACCTCTGATTATGGATTGTAGATCTTGATAGATTATTAGTATAAGTCAGGAACTCAGACCTAAGAAACTAGAATAAATCAATAACTAAAGGTGAAATTGAATATATTAAAGTCTTGGGAGAACCAAGTCTAACTCTAGTTAATTCATAGTTTGGTACCTTCTTGATCACTATTTTGCATTAGTATTTACATTTTGTCATTTATTTTATTTTTTTTAGTCATTCACTAATAAAGACTCTGGCTTTTTAAATTTATGCATAACGAGAAGTTAACTAACAATCCTTATGGGAATGACTCATCTACACTATATGCTTGTAGAAAAATAGTTAGAACAACGCCTAAAATTTTTTAACCTTTTCACTACAATGGTTATTTAGGTCTATCTCTAGTTCTCAATTTAAGCCTTAATATATGTTTCATAGACAATCTACACATTGATTCTCTTAACTATATCTACATGTAGATTAAATCATATCTAAGCTCTCACTTGTCTATGTTTAACAATAAGAATAACATACATAAGAAACAAAAATATAAAATTATATTGAAAATTTAATCAAAGCATACAATAAAAAATAATCCTTGCAAATACTAAAACAACAATTCAAAGGAAGGAAGAACTCATTATAACACATTCCTTGATGAAATTCTATCCCCTATTGGTGATTATTTCTCCATAATTGCCCCTATTGGTGATTATTTCTCCATAATTGCTTCACTTCTCTCTTTATTGAAGATAGCCTTTGAATTTGTTCTTGGGTCTCTTTGGGTAGGTGGTGGCTAACTTAGCAAAAACTAAAATTTGAAATGAAAGTAAAGTGAGAAGATTGAAAAACTATGTATGCCTTAAACTATGTCCAATTCATAAGTAAAAAGTTACACAACCTAGATATGGGCATGTGTAAACTTCTTTCCTTCAAAATTTAAATAGAAAGTAAAGTGAGAAGATTGACAAACTATGTACTAGTTTTGTCAATCTTCTCACTTTACTTTCTATCTAAATTTTGAAGGAAAGAAGCTTACACATGCCCATATCTAGGTTGTGTAACTTTTTACTTATGAATTGGACATAGTTTAAGGCATGACTATACAACTTTATATTTCTCTTCTCTTCACCACACAACGTCCCTTCAGCCCATATTAGACTATGTAACTTTCTTTTTCTTATATAAGAGAAACACAGGCTAACAGATGGCCTTGTTCAAATAAAAGTTGGTTTTATATTTTTTTTCCTTATAATATCCTTCATTCTCATCTATATGATTTAGTGAGCTTTGTGTGTTTTTTTTTTCCTATATGCATCAATACTATTAAATTGTTCTATATTGAAACCTATCACTCACTAACTAGGTATCATTGGTAAGCAATATAATAGTAAGTAGCAATCGAGTCCCTTGATTAAGCATTATGAATTATTCAAAATTTAGAGCGATATGAGTTGAATTGGAATTGGACAGTTCTAATTCAAGAAAAGAGATCTGTTGCATTCTTTAGTGAGAATCTCAATGTTCAAGATTGAATTAATATATGGCAAAGAGTATTTTTCTATTATTAAAGATTTAGAGCATTAGAGTCATTAGTTGCAACCCGTTTGTATTGAATTCAAATCATGATGCATTGAAATATCTAAATGGACAACATAAATAGGTTTTCTGCAAACACTTCTTCATCTAAACAAAAGGATGGAAAGTCAAATGCTGTAGCTGATGCACTTTTGCTTGATAGTCCGTACTACAAATTTTTTGGGGTTTGAACAAATCAAAGAGCTTTACAAAGAGGATGAAGACTTTGTTGCATTTCCTGAAGAGTGCAAAGAAGGGGTTCATCATCATTTTTTAGATTAATAAGACATGAATACTTAATTGACAATTCTTTTGGCTAAAGATGATGAAATATGTACTCATGATCAAATGTGCAATATATCAAAAGGTGAAAAGATATTTTCACAAAAGCATTGTACATACTTTTGCAAATTATAAATCAACCATATGATGGAGTTATTGTGGATTTCATTCCTTGATTACCTTGTACTCAAATGGATAATGATTGTTGATCAATTTTCAAAGGTGTTGCACTTTATTTTGTGTCACAAGATCGATGATGCATCTCATATTGTGTGGATTTGTATTTTAAAGAGATTATTCATTTACATGGTGTTTAGAAGGGCATTGTTTCAGATCTAGAAGTGAAGTATCGATCTACTTTTGGAAGACATTATGGCATCTCCTAGGTACTAAGGTCCTTTTCAGTACTTTGCACCTTCCTCAAATAGATGGGCAGACCAAAGCCACTAATTACAAATTGGTTTTTTACTTCATGGCTTGGTAATTAAGAGCACAAAAGATGAGGATTAAATTTTGTCTCACATTGAATTTCCATACAATAGAACATTAAATTCTTCATCAAGTCATTCCTTATTTGAAGTTATTTACGATGTTAATTTGTATTGCTATTGATTTTATCCCCATTATAAAGAAATACTTGCTAGGCAAGATTTGAGGCTTTTCAATGCATCAATGAACAAGTCAAAGCTCAAATTGAGAATGCTAATGCAAAATACAAAGAAAAAGCTAATAAATATCACAAACAACCTGAGTTTAAATCAAGTGATTTTCTATAGTTGTATTTGAGCAAAGAATGATTTCCTTTGAAATGAAAAAATAAGTTGATACTAAATGTTAATGGGCATTTTAAAGTGTTTGGGAAGTATTAAGATATTGTTTACAAATTTGAGCTTCCATAGCAACATGGTGGAGTTAACGCAACATTCAAAATTTGTGATCTTTCTCCTTACCTCGAAACTGAAAATTTGAGGGCAAATGCTTTTGAAGAAGGGGAGATTGACGCAATAATATTAGGTATTTTGTATTTCCCTAAGGTTCAAGGACATTTCATATGCATAAAGGAAACAAGTTTAAAATAATTGAAGAACAAACTGGGTGAGTTTGAAATAATTAACGATGAAGTATCACATCATTAGTAGCATAGGCATAATAATTCAAGTTTAAATTTGTTAATTTATTTCATATTTCTTTGGAACATTTGGGAAGGAGTCTTTTTGGAGTTGTTTAGGAGAAAATGTTCTATATTTGAGCTGGAGTTTTTTACCCTTTGGAGTTGTGTAAGGCAACAATTCTAGGAACTTGTTAGGTTGGTTTACATCCTATATGGCATGCATTAGGATTATATTCATTTGAATTCGTAGTTGAATATTCAAATAAAGCAAGAGATTTTTCTTTTAATGTGTGAGTTAATTATTTTGTGACTTGGTTTTTAAATTATTTATTTATATTTTTGTTGTGTCACTAGGTCTAAGCTTAAGATATTCAAGATCATATCCTTTTAATTTTGAGTTTTCATATATTCAAGATCATATCCTTTTAATTTTGAGTTTTCATTAACTAACCAAACAATAAAAAATTCATTCTTTATTTTCGATTGAGTTACACATCACTTTAATTTTCTAAATTTCCATTTTAGTTTATTATATTATAGTTTTTAATCAATCACTCACTTATTTAGAATAGATAATAGAAAATTAGTTACTACTAGTTGATGCACAATTGAAAAAAAAGAAATTTTTTTATGGATTTGTGAATTAATGAAAATATAAAAATGATATGGATCAGGGGGCGAGTGACGTGGAATCCACTAGTGGGTATTGATGGGCCTATGACAAGGGCTAGGACCAAAAGGATGGAAGAAATTTTGAATAATTTAATTAAAGAAGTTCATTCTCAAGCCTAAGTCCAAGTTGCTTCAATTAAGGAGTCTAAGGAAGTCTGCTTATTAAGTTTTGAAGAAGTTGGGCCAACCCAACTTGAAAAATAAGGCCCATGGTTGAATTTACTATTGGTAGGTTTCCTTCTTTGTAAGGTACAGTTGAACAAATCCTAAAAGGTCTCTTGTATCCTATAATTTAGTTTCCTAGTAAGTCTTATTTCCTAAATTTTAGTTTCCTAGTAGCTCTTGTTTCCTAAAAGTTATTTTCCTACTAGATCTTGCTTCCTAAAAGGTAGTTTCCTAGTAGGCTAAGTAATTATAGGTTTAAGGTAATTCTTATTCCTTAACTTTCGATCACCCTCACTAGGGGACACAATTTTATGACGTTATTTTGTGAGCTTTATCCTTGTTATTATTCTTATTGAATAATTAGAATGCATTACACGATTTTCATGCTTTTATATGTCTTATCTAATTGATTTTGTTTCATCAATTAATGGTGTCTTTATTTGTTGCTCTTTTTTCAATCTTGTGTCATTCAATTCATAATTTGTTGGAATTGGGTTATGCGTGTTCTTGAGGGTTAGGTTACAAATCTCTTGAAACAAACTTCGTTCTTCTCTTCTTGTTCAAATCTTCTTCTTGGTTGAAGATCAAGTGGTGAATCAAGAAAATTCTTGGGTAAGCTTTTTTTATTCCACAATTTCGTATCAATTTGGCATCAAAGCTTAGGTTATCTTGATTCATGTTATGTGAATAATTTTGTGCTTCTTGAATTTGTATTCTTGGAGTTCTTAATGAATCTTGAATTGTTTCTTGGTTGATTTCTTTTGTGTCAAGAATTTCGTCTTTAGGTGTTTCCAATTTTCTGTCTAAATTTAATTTCATGGCAAATTTCTTTATGTAGCCCCAGCCTCCTTTGCTTTAAAAATAAAAAAAGACAAAAAAAAAGAAAAAAGAAGTTGTGTTAAATTTTCCTTTTTTAAACGAAACTAAGTTTCCTAATTGTGAAAGGTATTATCTATCTCGAAGGTACTTTACTTGCAACAAAAGAATTCTTACTTTTTATATCTTTTAGTCAATCCTATTTGTATTAGGAATTGTTTCCTTTTTAGGTGTTGTAGCTTAAAATTGCCTTATCCTTTTAGCTGTGAGGTATTTGAGAATGTGCTAGACATCAATTTGATAGTACTCAGTGGGATATTTTGATTAACACATGTATTGCATATTTTTATTCAAAAATTACCAAAATACCCTACCTGAAATTATGCCAATTTGTGACATATTCTAATCTATTTTATTTTTCTAGATTATTGCTGCAAATTACATTTGAGCCATTCTTGTTCTTTGATCTCCTAACTTGTTTCTTTATGCCAATTTGCATGAGAAATATCATTTATTATTCATTACACTCAAGAAGATAATAAGGATGAGTGGTAAAAGGCTGAGTTTTTATTTTACGTCTAGTTGTAAAAGCCTATTGAAGAGTGAAACACTTAGGTTGAGAGAAGCTCTATGTTATACAAGGGAGGTGGTTCGAAAATAAGTAAAAGAGGGTGTGAGGCGTTCGTTCTGCAGGTATCATGTCTAACAAAGCAACAAGGAAAAGATAGGCCAAACTTAAGGCTAACTTAGCTCTTGCCAAAAGAGACGTCGTGGAACCCAACAACAACGACTTGTTGACAACATTGGTAAAACAAATGACGGAGTTAGGAGTTGAGATTAAAAACATTAAGGAGTCCATGAACAACATGAATGCAACCAAAGCTTCTATGAGCAATCAATATCAAGAAGAATCTGAGGAAGAAATTGAAACTTCACACCACATTTATGGACAAGGTAAAAAGTTTAGTAGTAATTTGGATCTATTAAGTTGAAAATCCCTAAATTTCATGGCAAATTTGATCTTGAAGCTTACTTAGATTGGGAATTGAAAGTAAAAAGGACTTTTGATGACCATAATTTTTCTAAAGAAAAGAAAGTTAAGCTAGCTGTTATTGAATTCCAAAATTATGTCGTTGATTGGTGAAGTAACCTTGTGCGTGAACATAGAAGGAATGAGGAACCCTCTATTTCATCTTGGCATGAACTAACTGGTATAGTGAGGAAGAAGTATGTTCCAAATGCCTATTTTCATGAATTGTATAATAGGGTATAGGAACTAAAGCAAGATAGTCGAATTGTAGCTAAATACTTTGAAAATCAAAGTTGGCACGAAAGATGATGAATCGATTGGTTTAGTTCGTTTTCTTGGATGGTTAAATCGACCAATTCGCCAAAAAGTTGAGATACCAGGGTACACTGATATAGATGATTTGTTAGAGAGAGTCATGAATGCTGAGAAACTTATGAAGGAGAATGCTTCTACTTCTTCTTTTTATGTAAGGCTCGACCTAATAATGCACACTGGCAGCAAAATAAATGGGGAAACAATAGGGCTAAGAAGAATTCGCCTAACCCCAGTGCCAATAAAAATATGTCCTTTAAACCTTCTGAGTCTAAGGCTAGTTCTTCAAACTTAGGTCAGCACCAAAATTAGTCCAAACCTGTCACTTGCTTTAAGGGTCATATAGCATCACAATGTCCAAGCCAAAAGGTGTATATGTTATTAGAGGATGGGAGTTACACTAATGATCATGAGTGTGATGATATGTCATAGTTGACTCAAAGCAACGAAGAAGAAGGTGTTAAGGAGGACAACTTTGATGATGAATTTGAGGCTGAGGGTGAAGCATTGATGGTAGTCCAAGCCTTGATGAATAACGTACTAACATCTTCCATACGAGATGTTTAGTTAAGAATAAGGTATGCCTTGTGATTATTGATGGAGGTAGTTATACTAACTATGTTAGTGAGCATCTTATTGCTAGGTTATCATTACCTACTACTCAGCCAACACTAATAGACCCCTATCTTGTAATGCTAGGAGACCTTCTTGGCAGTCCACAGTAGCTCTCCAGTCAATATCTGAGTCGGCTAGAAAGTTCTGCCAGCCCTGACGATTGGGACTGTGGTTGGTTCATAGAGGCACTTGCTGACTCTAGAATGTTGTCATCCTCCTATGCCAGAGGTGACTCAAGTGCAAGAGCCATTAGAATGGCTATCCTGGGACGTCCACGGCCTCATTTGTGCATTGTGCTGTGTATTCAACAAAAATACAATATATAAAACTTTTAGTTTATGAAATCATATGCATGTAATTCACAACATTTTATTGGTCACCTCACTTTTAAAACAATGTAAGAACCTTAAACCAAAAAGGAGGCAACTCATTTTTAAAAGTCGGGCTCTGACAGGTCCCTATCCTGTAATGACTAGGCGGCCTACTTGACACTCCACTCTCCAATAGATATCTAAGTCGGTTGGAAAGTTCCCATGAAGTTAAGCCTATTGCCCTTATTAAGGAAAAGCTTTAATTCACAATAAGAAATGTAAACAGTGGAGTTTTGTTTTTCAGTTTATTAAAAATTTCGGCAGCACAATGGTCGTATTTTGACATCCTAAAAATTTCAAAGTCCTTGTAAAAGTTCAAAACGCTTCTATTATCACATCAATTTCTCAACTCCAATTTGTGGACTTCAAATCCACACAAATGAATTCTCAAGTAATTACATCAATAAACTTTGAAAAGCTAAAACAACGCCATGTATTCCATTTAAAAACCTTTATACACATCCATTATTTATACAAATGTACTTTCCAAAACATGTTCAAAGATATGCAACAGTTCTAAAAAATGTACAAGGCAAGATAAAAATGCCTACATAGCGGCACCTGACGAAGTTGACTACTCGCGAGGTGGAGTCCCTGCTATTGAAGCCCTTGAGCATGCACCTAGGAGGTTTTATTTAAAATACAGAAAATAAAATGTGAGCTAAATGAGCTCAGTGAGTGTTATCAGTTTCCAATAAAAAATATTTATACAAATATTAACCTCCATAAAAGAAAACAATTCTTTTCTTTTCAAGTAATAAACAATGTTCATACAAAACACATTCTTTTCATTTCATAAGATCAATGCATATGTAAAACAAAACATTTATTTTTGTGAGATCAAGTTCCAATTTTCTTGTAAAGTATCCAACAATGGTAATCAATGCTTTCATGAACTTTCTTTTTAAAACATAGCCTATCACTAATTTTCTTTGCCATATGGTACCCTTAGGTGTAGAACCACAAAGTTGGTTCTGCATCGCTTACCCGTGTCTAGTTAATCTCTATATATTGATTGTTATGAAGCTAGTTCTGTGTCGCCACAACACATAAATTAATGGTCAAGGAGCTGTTTCTGCATCGCTTACCCATAACAGTGTTTGCATAATATATACTCCACAAGTGCAGAGGGCAACTCACAGGACATACTGATAGACACAACACAACCAATGTTAGTGATAAACGCCTCCCAAACATTACCATACACGTTAGGACGTACTCTGATTGGTTTCGTATGTATAAAGACCTAACAGTATAACATAGGCTAAATCACAATTAATACATAAGCACGCCTCATTTGAATACCAATTAAAAACACATTCAAAATCCATTTTCTATGCCAATACATAAGCAATCTCAATTCAATGCTAAATCAAAGCATATATAATTCTCATGAAGATTAACTTTTAAATTCAATTAGTTCTACCAATGGAATTATTCATAAACAGACTTTATATAGTAAGGTAAAAATCATCTTAAAAAATCAATTTAAATGCACACTCATTGTTTGTGATTTATTGTAAACCACCTTCAAGTATTCGGTGCTTTTCCTTTATTATTCCTGACTCTACAGTGATGAGAAAACTTTATTGTCTTATTCAGCTATGAGGGAGACCCCTGAAGGGTTCCTAAAACCTACCAAGTACATCCATAACCTACCACCTTGTTTTACAAATTTTATGACAAAGGGCTTAGCCAAAATCTTACCATTTTATAAGATTAAAATTCTATTTTTTTCCATTCCACCATTGAACAACTTTCATAATTGTTCTTTCCATTTAAATAACGTACATAGTATATACCTATTGTTTTCCTTACATTTCACCATTGAATTATGTACAACATACATGTTGCCATTGAACAACCATTAACCCACATATATAGCATCTACATGCTACCAATAAATACCCATTAAATAACAAAAATAAGATGTGGATATACATGTTTTCCTCTCCATTTACCATTGTTTTTCTCTTCAGTTAACCCTGCCTCCACTTGTTCCTTAATTTTCACATATCAAACATTCAAATTAGGTTTTGAAGTCTTCTATACTTTTGTTCCCCTATGTCTCTAGTTTTCATATCATTAAAAATCATGCTATTTCATGTAACACTCCCAACACTATAGAGTATACTCCCAAACATCCATAGGACATTCCAGCATATACCCTATGACAATGGCATGTTAGAACAATCTCATACAGTTGTATGGCATCAAACAAAGAACACAATGCTTAGAAATATAACTCCTCATTTCATTCATTAACAAGATTTACATTGTAGTTGTACTTCCTTTTAAACAAATAGTTACATTGTCAAAGTATCTAAGAGTTTACTACTATTTATACAAAGATTTATATGAAATAAGAAGTACCTACACAATCTATAACTCCTTAGTTGTTAGCTGACCAACCTTTGAGTCTTTCTTTAGTCCAAAATCAACAATACTAGTTTGTCTTAGAAACTATATCTCCTTTCTTGTACCCGAAAAGCTATGTTGTAATTTTTGATGAGTTTTGTGAACTCAGTGAATGAACCATCATTGATGAGCTCATTCATGTCACTTATAACCAAATTCATAGCATTTCTTATCTCAATAAGAAATAAAGAACATCACACACTTCACACACCCTTCTAGAACATACATATTCTAATCAATCACTTTATTAACAATTACACAAATATGGCATATTACATTATCATCTCAATTTTAGCAATGGATTCATGAACATATAATTCATAATCATAAATGTACAAATGCAGTCTCATAGACTTCACTCTTGTTATTATTTGTTGCAACTGAGTGCCTATAGATACAGATACAGATATTGACCCATATTGGGTTCAATTAGATACAGAAATTATGGAGCAATGCTTTATGTGCAGAATTTTGAGCTTAAAGCTCTTTCAAACTGACTACTCTAGTCACAACTACTTTATTTGATCATGCATTTAATATAATGCATCAAATCATAGAACATGCCATGAATAACAATTACTTATGATGAGCAAATAGAATCTCATATTCATCAGACCTTAGTCCGACATTCAACTTTCATTGAGTATTCAAAAATCATTTAGAATTCAGATGTAAACAGATATCATTCATATTTCAGATGCAAATAGAACACTTCCTATACATTTCCAAATATCAATCTCCTTGGAACTAGTCTAGAATTATCACAATCAAGTCATTAACAGCTCAATATATGGGAATTCAACAGAAATAGAAATAAATCAATCCTAGTGATATCATCTAGGTTGCCTTATAGTACACTCTTGTATTTACTTTTATCTGGATGGTCCCGCAATGTCTTGTCAATGGCATTTGACTTGAGCGTCTAAATTCACATACATTGTACACATTACTATCATGATCAAACAAATACATATTCAATTATGCACATACATATATGTGCCATGTTCAATGCATGCCCAATGACTATCTCGGGTATGTTTCCTTAATCATAATTCAAATCATTCATATATTGTCACTTGGATATGTCTTTTTTCACTTAGGTTTACACCTTAATTAACTTAAGTTCATCAATCAATCATTCAACTACTTATTCAACATCCAATTAGGTTCATTTCAAACCCTAATGCACTATAGGATAGTATCCTTTCATTAGTTATTTCAAATATCACTTAAGATACAACATTTCACTCTGCATACTAGCCTATGATTATGTTGTTAGTAGTCACAATCGTGACAGAACCATATATACAACTGATAGGATGTCGTTTAGTCCTACAAATTAAACCCTAAAATTTTGCACATGTAGTATAGGCAATTAAGGTATCAATCCCACAGAGAACTATAAAATAAGCACTATTTTTTTAAGCAACTAAGAGTGTTTAAAAGCAAGCAAGTGAATTAACTAGATGCAAAACTAAGCTAAAAAAAGAGAACAAGTCACAAAAAGAAAACTCTCACACACACACGATTCTTAGGGGATTTTTATACGAAATTCAAGCAAGAAAACAATTAAAATCAAAAGCTAGATTAAAGAGAGCTATTCAACAATTTCAAGAAAATCAAGATTTATCAAGATTCAATTGCAAGAGAGTTCACCAATAAACACCTTGTAACTTCAATCATAGAACATAAAGATGATTCAATTGTGATGTGTGTGATTAAGGACACCAATCTTGTCTAGTTTATCTCCAAAACTTGAATGCAAGATAACTCTTTTACTTCAAAGACTTGACCAAAACTTGAATGCATCAAGAATCAAAATAAAGCATTAAGATCAATGGTTTGTTGTCTTAATTCAATCAGTCAAAACTCGAATGCATTGACAAAATCAAAGTTCTTGATCTAAACAAGTTAAAACCAAAACTTGAATGAATTTTAACAAGTTTAAGCTACTA
>JANQBM010188005.1:4126-23360 GCA_025594535.1 Erythroxylum domingense | reverse complement strand
CCCCCCTTTCCTTTAAGGACAAACTTTTACAAGGTCAATATGATGCATCTTTAACAACAAGGGGTCTGCATTTAACTCCAATCACCCTACAACAGGGAGATGTGCAACAAGAGCTTATCGACGGGGTTCCGGTAATTACCTTCTTCGACGAAGTTCATAGGAAAATCACAAACAATTTAAGTTATAGTCTGATCCTTAGGCCTCTTAGGCGCTACATAAATTATAAAACATTATATCAAAGGCTCATGGCCTTGTGGAAACTGAATGGAAATATACATCTCATGGATCTAGCGGATGGCTATTTTCTTCTTAAGCTTGATGGAGAGGACGATTTCTACAAAATTCTATTGAACAGTTCTTGGTCCATATTGGGGCATTACATTACAGTCCTTCCATGGGAAAAAAATTTCAACACTAAAATGAATCATATTACATCAGTGGCCATGTGGTTGAGGATTTCGGGTCTACCTCTGGATTTTTTCCAGACCGACTTGCTAAAGGAGATAATCAGACCGATTGGGGCTTATCTCAAAGTGGATGAGCACACACTATCAACGGAGCGAGGCCAATTCGCTAGAATAGCGATACGAATAAATCTCAATAAGCCACTCATCCTGAACGTCATCATCAATGGTATGGTTTATCCTGTTCAATATGAAGACCTTCATCATATTTGCTATACGTGTGGAAGATGCAGACATTCAATAGAAGAGTGCAACTTCAAACCAAAAGGGGACATGGGAAAGGCAAGCTCACCAGGAAAAAATACACCCCAAGGAGTTGCGGAAACTGTAAATCTAGTTCCGGCAAGGGCCAACTGTTTTCCGCTGGAAACCCCGGTGGCAGGAGGCGAACAAAGCAGCACAAAAATCACCCCACCATCAATGCACTTGCCTTCTGAAATTCCTGCTCAATCACAACCAGCAAAACTTTCTAAACCAAGCCCTGGTTAATTGCACAAAAAAATGGAAGGAGGCCAATTATTCAGCAAAATCAAACAGGGGTTTCAAATCAGTTAGAAATCAAAACAACGCAGAAAAAGGCAACAGACACATCTATAGCGATGTCTTCCAGATTTCATGCCTTGTCTTCGGAGGTGGAGAACGAAGCATCTTTGGAAGGTGCCACATTAACCTCCACCCCTCTCTCTTTTCTATCAAACGCAGCACCCACAGTAACCTTTACCATGATGGGCCCAAAGAGCATATCCAAAACGAAAAGAGAGTTTGTTTCAAAGGAAAAGCATTGGGTCCAAAAACAGCCCAACACAAACAAAACCTCTTTTACAGATACAACACTACCACAGACCACTTTACCCCCTACACAACTGGCTTCCAACCCAGATTCATACCCAGTACACACAAATGTCACACAAGGCAATCTCAGGGAAACATCAGGTATGGAAGCAGATATCAACAACCATTCCACTACAAAAGCAGACACCAGCATTTTAAACAGCCAAGCAATGACATATCACAAAACCCAGCCGATAACAATTTCCTATCAAAACACACTGTTTCTTACATCCCACACCTAACTCCAGGATCCATTTCAAGCAAGGAAAATAGAGCAACACAAAATAACATAATGGATCAGGCAACTACATACTCTTCTTCAAGGGGAATACATATAGGAAGTAAAATCAAATTCAAACCAAATGCTTATCAAAGTGGGAATGATCTGCATGAGCAGGAGGAGGTCATAATGGAGGACAGCACAAGTGCTACACATTCCGACACTAATGCAATCCCCACAGCTGAAGACGAAAGTTACCTGACGATGTCAGGTAATTCTGAAAACCTACAAATATCTAATGGAGTGTAATTTAGTTTCTTGGAATTACCAAGGTATATCGAATAAAGTAACAAAAGCTACAATAAAAGATATTATTACAATGTATAAAATCAAAATTGTCATAATTTTAGAACCAAAAGCAAGTGGTCACAAAGCCCAAGATATAATAAATGAATTAGGTTTCCCTAACTCACATAGAGTCGAAGCAGTGGGATTTTCTGGTGGGATTTGGGTTCTATGGCATGATGTTATTAAAGTTAACTTGTTACAGGTTGACTGGCAATATATTCACTTAAAAATTTCAGTTTGTCAGAATTATTTTTTTCTTTTATCCGCAATATATAGGAGCCCTCAACCGATAACCAGGAGGGCTCTCTAGGAGAATCTCTCTGTTATTGCAGATTCAATTTCGCTGCCATGGCTTACGGTGGGGGATTTCAACGCATACATTGAAAGGAATGATATAACAACTGGTTGTGCCAGATTTAGATCTTGGATTCGCTATGCACAGATGGAAGATTTGGGTTTTACTGGGTCCAAATACACTTGGTCTAGGGAAACTTGTTTCGAAAGGCTGGATCGTGCCTGGGAAATGGTCATCTATTCAATTCCCTCAAAAAGATAGAAGTCAGACATTTGTCAAAGCTGGGATTGGACCATGTGCCTATTATGATCAAATCAGTAATGGATGATTCATCAAAAAGAGAACACAGGTACTTTAAATACTGGAATGCGTGGGAATATCATGAAAAGTGGACAACATGGCTAAAAGGAAAATGGTGTGATAGCACCACACTTACGGAAGCGCTTCAGATAATACAGGATCAGAGTCACGATTGGAAATTTTGAGTTTTTGGAGATATACACGTAGAAAGGAAAGGGCACTTGCCAGGCTAGAAGGCATCCAAGCATCTCTTTCCTTTAATCCACCCGAACACATATGGAAGCTTGAAGAGAAGCTAAGGACTGAATTGGAGAAAACATTAACACAAGAGGACGAACTGAAAACTCAAAATAGACGATCTTTATGGATTACAAATGGTGATAGGAACACAAGAAACAAGAAGAAAGATTAAGGCTATACAACTTGAAAATGGAGAATGGAGCTGTGACGATTCAATCATTAGCAAGGAGGTTACAACTTTCTTCATGAAATTGTATAAAGAAGAAATACAAGACACTGGATAGTCATCCCCAGGGAAATATCCCATCCAGCACTGCTTTTCTAACATCTCGGATAAATCAAGAGCTATTCTTTCAGCAGACTTATCGGACTTGGAAATCAAGAATGCCATTTTTGATATGAACCCTTACAAAGCAGCAGGGTCAGATGGTTTCTCAGCAGGGTTCTACCAGCATAACTAGGAAATTGTTGGTGCCACAGTATGCAAAACAGTCAGGCAAATCTTCCTAACTAGTCATGTAGATCCCACTCTGAACAAAGGAGTAATCTCACTTATACCAAAGAACAAAAATCCAGAAAAGGTCCACCACTTCCGGCTTATTAGCTTGATCAACATTGGCACCAAAATTGTAACGAAAGTGGTAGCCAACATACTCAAATAGGTTCTACGGGAATTGGTTCTACCAACGCAATCCAGTTTTATCAAAGGTAGGAGCATTGTCGAAAATATCATAAGGCTATTCACAAAATGGACAACAAAAAAGGCAAAGAAGGCTAGATGGTCCTAAAGATTGACTTGGCCAAAGCGTTTGATAGAATAAAATGGAGCTTTATTAAAGACACACTAAATGACGCGGGTACATTGGAACTCTTAAATAAAGTTATACTAAGTTCTCTAGAGACCAGCTCTACACAGATCATATGGGAAGGAATAAGAGGGGAGGAGTTTCAACCCTAATGAGGGGTAAGATAGGGGGACCCAATATCCCCCTATATCTTTGTCCTGTCTATGGATAGATTATTACATGCGATCAACCGCTGTGTCCAGGAAGGTATTTGGTCTCCTCTAACTTTTGGTATACATAAGGTACCCTTTTCTCACTTGCTTTTTGCAGATGATTTGATCATATTCACCAAGGCATCTGTAGCACAAGCAAGTGTAGTTCAACAGGTACTATCTACCTTTTCCCCCTATTCGGGGCAAGTGATAAACACGGACAAATCCACGTTGTATGTCTCACCAAATGTGCTAGAAATTGAAGTAAAAGCATTGAGCGACATCCTGGGTATAACAAGAGTTCCTAAACTTGACAATTATTTGGGAACTCCCATTATCCATCGGAAATTCACCAAGAGCATACACACTCCATTGCTCGATAAAGTGCAGAGAAGGACTTTGAGTTGGAACGCGCACAAGATATCAATGGCTGGAAGATTGGTGCTATGTTAGGCAGTCCTCGGCTCACTACCGTCATATCTGATGCAGTCGACACCGTTTATGAAGGGCATATGCAAAGAGATCGACAAGATTCGGAGGAATTTTCTTTGGGGAGGAATTGGACAGGAAAGGAAAGTTAATCTCATTAAGTGGGATGACATTTGCCAACCCAAAGCTAGAGGAGGTTTAGGATTACGAAAGATGCAGGAAAATAATGTCGCCTTGATTCTAAAGTTGGCTTGGGATCTTGTTTCTAACAAGGAGAAGCTGTGGAAGCAACTATTTCTCGCAAAATACAACTTGTCGAAGGAGCAATTGCAGCATGGTTTTCCTATAACCAAGGGTTCACATCTTTGCAGGTTTTTGCAACGAAGCTGGCAGATTATCTTGGATGGAATCAAATGGGAGTTATGCAATGGAGAATCAGTCAAATTTTGGCAAGATAATTGGATCTGTTCGGATGCTCCATTATACAGAGATGTTCTAAAACCTCTATCATTACAAGATTATGAATTAACCACTAACTTCTATATTACTCCAGCAGGTGAATGAAATTGATTTGTTTTATCTACGCTACTCCCGTTTACCAGGCTGGAGGAGATCAGGGGCATACCTACACCCCAACAATCTTTTGAGAATGATAAGCCAACCTGGAAATGGTCCGATAGAGGCTTGTTTTCCACAGCTACAGTGTATCGAGCTGTTTGCAGCAACTCTTCGAATGAAGAGGACCCAAAATGGAAACTAAGAGTGCCAGAAAGGATTAAGATGTTTTATGGAAAGCTTTGAAGGGTATCTTATGGACAAACTCAGAAAGGTCAAGGAGAAAAATCAGCACCAACTCAAGTTGTCATCTTTGCAACTCAGAGGAAACTCAATTACACATCTTCAGAAACTATTACCGAAACAACAACTTATGGAGAGGGATTAGACCTAACATCTCAGCTATGTTTTGGTCTGATAATGACTATTCAAACTGGATGTACACTAATCTAAAACATGATTTTTTGCAGGAATTGCGGTAACTTACTGGACACTCTGGAATTCAAGGAACGACGAAATCTTTCGAGCTACCCAAACCGCTGGAATATCATTGCGAATTAAAATACAAGCATCAGTTAGAGAAATACATAGGAGTTTTGCTATTCAGGACAAGAAGATCATCATCAAAACTCTACACAACTCAGAGACAAGACCAGTGCAGACACTAAACGACACATCACTTCTTCCCCATGACTGCTACTGTCTAAACACTGATGGAGCAGTATCCATCAGGACTAGGGAGGCAACAACAGGTGGTCTAATTATAGATAGAGAAGGAGCATGGATCACAGGGTGCTCCATTAACATCGGATTATGCCATCCGCTCCAAGCGGAGCTTTGGGGGATCTAGACGGGCATTAATTTAGCATGGCGAATGGAATACAAAAATTGCAAGTACTATCGGACTCGAAAGATGCAATCAGAATAATCAACGGAGAAGGAGACAAAGATTTAAGATACACATCCTTCGCCCAGAGAATTGCACACTTTTCAAACAGCTTTCAGCATATAGTCGTTCATCACATCCACAGAGATCAGAACCAAAATGCAGATAAATTGGCAAAATTGGGGTTTCAAATTACTTCTCATGAGCCGTTGATATTCCCGACACCACCGCCTGAACTCGAAAACTTTGCACCATTGGAAACACACCTAGGACAAGGAGGTTCACCACCGCATCGAACCTCATTTCTCTCGCCTTATCAGACTGACGACTTTCCAGGTATCCAAAACCGATCTCGGACAAATCCAAGAACGATGGGGGACGAAAACATAAGGGGACCTCACCGGAGCTATTATATACAGGTCAGAGAAACAGGGCATCAGACTATATACCTTTCAAATCATCAACCCGGTGGCAAATCTGACAGACCATTCGGGTCAACTTTGATTTCAACACGGCCGCAACTTTCCTCGTTCTCTCTGCCTAAGCTAGAAAACCAAGAATAGCATGAGATTAGGGAGAGAGAAAGGCAAGAAGAATTTTACGACCAACATTATTTGACTAATCTCCCATAAGGGGTATATCTATACTTTCGCGCTTTTTGGCTTTTAGCCTCCAGAGTATATAAAAAAATATTTCTGTTTTTCTAGTTATTATTTTTTATATTCTATAAAAATCATATAGTTTTTCTTTTCTTTTCTTTTTTATTCTAATTTTATTATCAAGTAAAATATCTTTTACTTATTCAATACGATAAGAAATATGAATAATTTAATTTAATTATTCAAAAATTTAAATAAAAATTATTATTTGTATTATTTTATTTTAATTTAATTTAAAATAAAATAAAATAAGTTACTTAATTAATTTATTTAATATGTAACATTTATCAATAATAAAAGTATAAGTACATTAATTTTAAAAATCAAAGAAATTTTTTATTTTTAAAAAATTAAAAACTAAAATTGACACTAATAACAGAATTAGAATCAAATTGAAGCATTTTTATGCAGGAGGATGATTGGACTTAAAGCATTCGCGAGAGGTTAGGCTCCAAACGGACTTGGGTTGCATTATCATTCTTGTCAAGTTCTTCAACGCTACTCACCAACTTTGGGCTTGTCTTGTGTACGAGTTTCATCGACATTGGTTCTACTCCTACATATTGTTTGTGGATTATAACTGAAATGTGTTCTTTAGGCCCAACATGACAGCCTGAGATGTGCTGGCTTTAGATGACTGGGTGACTTCTGGGTCGAGAAGGATGATGATGATCGTCGAATCAAATTCCATAAGTTCCAAATTCAGGGCTTGGTCAATCAATCTAGTCTCATTTCCTTTGTACTATGCAAAGCTTGTGTTGATACGTTAGACTACGATTTATTAGACATGCAATTTACTAGAATTTTAAAAACATTGGCTTCAACAGGTATCCAAGTTCTAACATTCTTGCCAGTGTTCTGCCAAAGAAGCTTCTCTGTCGATTCGGCTTTTGCGTGAACTTGTCTGTTCTGTTGTCTACTTAAAAAGTTACGCAAAACTTGTTGACATGAACACAATATTCATACACACAAAAAAGTGATGAAAGCATCACTTATGTTAAAAACTCTGTTGATAACTAAAAACAATCTGATTTTTCTGATTTGAACAAGCAAAAGGGACTAAGAGAATAAACTTTGTTGTACTTTGGAAAACCTAGAATGGTTGGTACACAAGCTATGTTTCTAATGAGCCCTTACAAAGAAGATACTCAATTCTGGACCAGCTGCACCGTCGGGGTTAATCATGTACAGAGCTTCAGAGTCTTTGGATCCAACAACTCTTTCAAATCTTGCTCTAATGTACGTCAACTCTCCGTCTGCCGTTTCCTTCTCATTAGGACCGGGGAGCACGCCTGCACCCATTGAAACACCTCTCAGAAGTTGCATGACATGAAGCTCGTCGTCAGACATTTGTTTCCTCCTGATACAGTACCCTACTTTTCTTCCATTGCAATACACTGCCCAAACAAACTCCTCCAACAGCTTCTTCTTGTGAGTTTTTGTCTCGCTCTCTAGCGCAATTCTCACTATATCCGACGCCATTTCCTTGTGAAATATACTTGTGTGCATCGGTAGCTCTATAACAAACAATGGCACGCAATGAGGATCCTCTTGTATAGCCAAGCTGACTCGCCCTTTTCGGTAACCAAAGATGGTGCCTGTCGTGGCTTTGTCTTTAAGTAATGGCTTCTTAGGTCTGCCAAGTAATGCAACCATCTTGCAACCGGACGTTAACATGGGGAAGAGCTTGAAAATCTTGAGAAGCCCTCCTGCACTTGATTTTGGTCTCCTCTGGCCGGCCGTTTGCTGGAGAAAATTTAACATGGTTTGATTATCCATTTGAAAATAAGGGCTAGAGTGGACGGGTGGCATTTTGACAGTTCCTGTAAGAGTATGGAATTTGATCGAGAACAGAAGGGTTTAAGGATGTATTGAAGTTATTAAGAACAGAATAGATATAGAGGAAGGAGTTAGGAACATGGTTGGCTTGTCCTTTGGAATCTTTTGAAGGTGGCAAATAGAAGAGACCCCTCCATTTGGTTGAGGAAAAGAAAAATTGGGAACTAACGCTTTGATGTGACCAAGTTTAGTGACGAAAAAGAGAGGTTGAATGCGATAAGATAAGAGAGGTCGGACCACATAATGTGGGGAAAGTGAGGGAAGAAAAAAAAAATAACTCAGACCATAAAAATAAATAAATAAGAGGGTGACAATGTTGGCTAAGGCATGTGACTCTCTGATCAGAACATAGCTCATCAACATCACTTGCTTTATGCTTTTGCCAATCCCACCCACTAATTATCCAGATGCAACTCATCTTCCCACACACACACTACAAGCTTTCAATGAAAAAATCCCTGCCTTTTTTGCTTGCAAGAAATGACCAACTCTTTTTTTGGTTCTCTTTCACCATCTGTTCCTGATATTGACCTTTATCTTTTCTCATTCCGTAAAGCTATTTCAGTTCAGGTAACAGAGATGAGAAATTTGTCCAGATTAATTGTTGTTTAGTTTCTGGAGTCAACATTGGTTCTTCAGCTACATTCTCTTGAAAGTCTGGAAATCATCACCATCAGAATTCTTGATCTACTTTCTCTGAGAAATCATTTTCTAAATCAAAATAAGTCAAGTGTTCCTGATGGGGTCCTTCGACACGACTAAATAAAAGTAGAAGCTCCGTCGCCATCACAAGGGTACACTAGTGGACCTTTTCAACAGTACAAAATTAAGTTCATTCTAGATTAGAATCTATCATTTGTTGACATATTAAAAAAAAGATCTGATACTAAGCTAACCCCTTAATTAATTTGTAAACCTGTCATTTAATTGTTGTCGTCCTTCCTACCACAGATGTAACAACCAAAAATCATTCCGCTCTCTGACTTGTCTGTACATAGATACTCTGATCCTGATCAGGATTGTACTGCAAAGGGCAAGGCTTTAAATCACAGAAGTTATATCTGTAGTTTGCACTTGGAAGCTCTAACAATATCAGAATAAATAGTAGTTTCAGTGTAAAAAGCATCCTCAAACACTTGAATGAAGCACATGCAATGACTGGCAAAAAAGAAAAAAGCGGGTATAGCTACAGATACATGCTTATCATGACAGGGCTATCGAGAAGCAGGGCTTCGTGACTTAAAAATTGTCAAGTCATATTCACTTCGATGCAACATAAAGTCACAAAGCAGGTTTAACTTGAAAGAGGGACTTCTTTTGGATGATAAATCACTGATCAGGTTCGCAATATCAAACCCTACAATACACCTTGAAGGGATGGATTTGATCTTTTCTCATCACCTTTTCAAGACCTTTTTATCCAGTGTTAAGACTTTTAAGAGTAGAAGACTTGAACACTCTTCGGTAAATGCATGTTATGGGAGAGGATTAAGCAAAAAAAGCTATCCAAAATGATTCTCCAATCTTTGCTTCCTTCTGTCGTTTGCCGTCTAATTATTGTGGCCTCGATGGGATTGCTTGATTTGATTCTCACTCTCACTTGTCTTTGATAAGTTCCTAACAGCTTTCGGGTTTTGCCCACAATTATATGCTTAATTTAAGAAAGCAAGAGGGCCTTCATGTAATCATATTGATTATTAAGATCATGATTGATGACCCACGGACACAAATGCTAGCTTGTCACAATGATAATAATACTGTTTACGTGTTAATCTCAAATCCAGAATGGCCTAAGTAGAAGTTGCCATCCAAGCATAAGAAGACAGAACAAAACTGTTTCCCATTTAGCATGTATGTTGCAAGTAGCCTTCATACCTTCTTGTTTGTGCAACTTTTTGATAAATTAGTTCGAATAAAACATTTCAATGAGCCAACAATTCAGAATTGGTTTACAAGCAATAATTTAAAGATTCAAGCTCAAATGAGTTCTAAAAAAAAAAAACTCTCATTATCATAGAGTTTTACATATTCTAATCACTTGAACTATCATTAAACAAGAGGCCTTTCACTACAGTTGAATCAAAGATGAAGGTGGAAAAAATGAGGGATGGTGGTGATGATAAGATGCAATCGACATCATCAGGCTAATTTGTGGAAGGCAATCAACTTAGGTCCCCCCCTCACACATGCTAAAAAGAAAACAGGGACAGAGGAAGAAGAAATCACAAATTAAAACCACTTATTGACAATAACATCTCTGCAGAATGTTAGACAGGGGACAATGCAAGGTGGGTTAGGCAATTAGCCGATTGTTTTCAAAAGAATTATTGGCTAGAGTTGAGAACATGTGCTGTCTAAAATTTGGGTATTTCTTGAAATGCTGTATTACCATATACCTCCAGAGGATTTAGCAGAACTATGTTTCTGTTCTACCTAGTAATTGAAACCTAATTTGAACCAATTACCGTACTCTGATTAGATCGTTCTTTTTTTTTGGTCACTTTCTTCTTTTTGATACACGTTATTTGCAAGATGTCCAGGCAATATTTATTGCTTTAGGTATCATATCCATATGCAAAGAAACTCAACTTGGCATTTACATCCAATAACTAGGAACAGCTTTTTGGATAACGTCTTGAGACTTTTTGGCTTAACAAACACAAAGTAATTATCTAAATGGCTTAATGGGTCACTTCCACTGCCATAGAAACTACACCAAGAAGTAAGACCATACCTTGTAAGATATGTGTGGCCAATTTTTATATACAAAGCAAAATCATGCATAGGGACAGATATGCATTACACGAGGTTGGTGCAAAGTTTGGCTCGAATTCACGCCGCATAATAATGAGAACAGGTCATGAGCAGTGTCCCAATTGTGTCTGTCTTGTATAAAACATCCTTAAAAAACGTAAAACCGTGATCCCCATACTTCATAGTTGCTCTAAACGCTGAGAACAATAGTTGTTCTAAATGCTGAGAACAAAAGTTGTTCTACTCGGCTCTAGGGTTTTGGGCTCTTGAAGAACAGTGGGCCTGGGTCAAACTCCCGAGCAACGCAAGCTATTCTATGCATAGGAAAGCATACCATTGACATGCTCTAACATGGTAATATCTAAATGTAAAATACAGATGTCAAATTTAACACAACCTCAATTTAAAGTTAATGGGCAAAATATAATTTAATCACATTTAAAATCAAATTTAAGCTATATTATGCATAGGAAAGCATATCGTTGATATGCTCTATAATAGTAATATCTCAATGTAAAGTAGAAATGACAAATTGGCACAAATTCAATGTAGAGTTAATAGATCAAATCTAATTTAATCATATTTAAAATCAAATTTAATTATTCCGGACCCTAATTCAAACTTAACAAATTCTTTTGAACTCAATCGCAGCAAACTTTTTCTGACCCAAGCCAGTTACAGCCAAGGTAGGTTTGGCCTGACTCGGATATTCGGGATCGAATGGGCTTAAGCTTAGGAGACCTAGAGGCCAACTCAGCCCATTACCAATCTTATATAGGAGTTGTTAATATCCAAAGAAAGAGCCACTAAAAAGACAGGACATAAAGGGAAGGGCAATAACAACTTCAGCAAACTCAACAAAAATGGAAGGAACATGAAGTAAAGTTGTGTTGGAAATGTACATTTTATACTACCTCTACTCAAACCCTCTTTCTGCGGCGGCCTTTACTTGTTGGGGTAGCTTTTGAAGTGCCTGCGTTTTCATCTGAACTCTCTTCCTCACCTTTTACATCATCATTATCTTCATCGTAAGTCTCTGTTTTATCTGTTGAATCTTCCTCTTCTTCTTTTAACAATTTGGCACTGGAGTCCTTTTTGGAGAGCTGATCTCGTAGCTCCCTAATTTTCCGTTTCTTGGAATTTAAAACTGCAAGAAACTAGAAAAAAAGAAGGCCAAGTAAGTCGCAGCATACAAACAGAGATGAATGACAACAATACGTTCTATGAGCAGAAGTGTCTGGCTGAAATCCACATGGTGCAATAAAAATTATGAATGACAAAAATAGGTTTCAGTTAAAACTGCATTCAAGTATTAAGAGAATCTGACATAGTGATTAAACCAGGTACATCAGGACAAAGTTCTCCTCTGCTATAGTGTCCCTAGAATTTAATTTTCCTGCACATTGCTATTCTCGTTGAGAAAATGGTAATATGGCAAAACACTTCATTATTTGATTCACTCTGTTGGACCACTACACATATATAACAGCATAAACCAACATTAAGAGGCCAGTTTTTTATTTACTGAACCAAATACAAGTTCCAGACCGATTTTTGTAGTGGCAAATCGTCATGCAAAAATCACCTTCAAATGCAATTTCTCTTTTCCTAAATGTTTTGACTACATGAAGTTATCACTGTAGGATTTCATAGACTTGATCGTGCAAAATTGGGAAGTTTGCAATTCTGCTGAGATTCAAACACATCACTAATCTTCAGCAGCAATCAAAAATTGAACAAAGAAAAGCATAAAACTCCTAGTGACTGTAAGTTTAATTTTCAGCTATAAACATATTAGAAAGCAGTTTTATCAGATTTCTGTTCCAAACTCCCTCTGAAACAGAACTAACAAACTGACAATAGCATTGGGTATTTAAAGACATAGCTACCTTTGCATAAATTGCAGATTCAAATTCCATCTTCTCATTAGTGAATCTCTCACTTTGTGCCAAACACTTCTCAGCTTCATCCTTCAGCCGACTAAATGACTGGGTCTGTCTAACAACTTCTTCCTTCACATGCGTAAGTAACAGTAGTAGATGCAGTGAATTTATACCAGTATATTCCGATAAAACAAAATGAAACTTAAATTATATTACTTTCCACAGACATAGTGACTCAAATACTATTCTATCTAAGCTCAGCAGGAAGTGCTTAATGTCAATTGAAGTGGAAAAGATGAATTGAGAATGTTTTAAGGGTAAAGGATAGAAATCTACTAGAAATCACCCATCAGATTGCCAGAAGCTTCAACCAATTCCTTGTCAATTGGGATCTGATATATTATAAGTGGGTTGAACAGGATCTTCAATTAAATGGCCCATGGCTTCATGTCACAAATCTCTACTCATTAACTAGTTTAGAAGCTATACATGGCTACAGCACAGCACCAGGAAGGTTTGAATATTTAGCTGCTATTACATGGAACAGAACAGTAACAATATCAATTCTTAATTCTCACAAATAAATGCTTATTCTGGAGCCTAGACTAATTTAAATTACTTCCCATCTGGCGAGAAAATATGAATTCAACATGAAAAACTTACACTTAGCCTTATATTAGCATCCATAAGGAAGTCCATGATTTCTGCTGTAGTCTTTCTACTATCAGGAGAAGGCTGACATTTCCATCTCCACTCCAGCTTAGTCCCTTCCTTCTCAAATGTCCACGAGAGCTGCAAGGAACATAACACCACTGAATAAAATAAAAAGATCACATCTAAAAGCTATAACCCACAACCTTAACGTCTGATATACACAAGTGATTAACCCTTGTGTCTAAAGCAGAGGAACTAGAAAAATATCAGCTTTCCCTTTAGGAGAAAACGAACATATATTCAGCAATCAATAAGAGCTTAAGACAAGAATGACTTGAGAAGGTCTTCCCCAACTTGTATTAAGCAGCAAATTCCTGAAGATACCAAGCCCTTCAAATAAGAACCCAAAACTAACCCGTTTATGGCCCCCGCCGGCATCGGAGAACCGGTAAACAGAACCGGGTTGCTGGAAACCCAAGTGTTTCTCGGCCAACTGAATGTAGTCAGTGACAGGTTGGTCCCATTGATCAGCTCTCTCTCTTACTTCCTCATCGCTAGCTGTGCCAAAATTCAACACCCAAATACTAAAAAAAGTAAGAACATTTTTTTAGACTGAAGAGAGACAAAAGGGTTTGTGTTAATGTGAGTACCGTTGCAGACCCAGGAATGGAGACTGTCGGAGATGGAGAGGTGGAAGTGGGAATCGAACCAGGTGCCTTTTACGAATACGGGTTCGGCGCTGTCAGTTTCAAGTTTTATACACGTGTGCCTCGCCACCGACACCGTCGCAGGTGGTGGTTCTGTGTCCATTTACTGTTATCTTCTACGAGAAGCTTTCAATTCAGAAGAGGCTCTCGGCTGAGCGGTTCAGTATCAATAGTCAAAGGGATGTATTTATCTGAGCCTTCCCGCCTAAATATCGTGCAAGTAAATAGGATGGATAAATCTTTCTTATAATTTAAATTTTCTAGAAAATTTTATGTTATTTAAAATTATAGAAATTATTTATAATTTTAAGTTTTCTAAAAAAATTTTAAGTATACAAATATAGTAAGATTACGTATTAACGAACTTTGTCAGACTTCGCATCCTAGCGAGATTTATACCGAATATTGTTATTGTTGTTATACTCTACCAAAAATTTTAAGTATACAAATAAATTCTTGAATCCATATATTTCAATATGAAAATAATCAATAGCATTATAATTTATGGAATTTCTCAAAAAAATTTTCCTAAATACTATGATTTAATTTTATTTATGAAAAGAATATAAGTTATATTGTTCTGGTAATTTTGTAAGAAAAACAAATTGGAAAAATGATGAAGAAATTCTATTCCTCATGACTCTGAAATGCTATACAAGGAGGTTTATATACACGATTGCCTACGTATACAAAGCTAAAAGAATATCTCTAACAAACTTTGTTAAAAAGCATTTTTATGTTGAGCTGTAAAAGATTTATAACTAATTCTATTTTATTTGCGGACAAAAGAATGCAAGGAGTGTAGGTGAGAATGGTGTGGTATGTGTTGAATGCAGAGGAGGTGATTTTGGGCCTGGAGTGAATCACTGGACAAACAGCCCCATCTCAAGTTGGTGCTGAGAAGAGGCCCAACTTGGAGATAGCATTGCTGAATGTGGCAACGGGGTGAGCCTTCGTAAAACAATTAGCCAATTGCATTTTAGAAGGCATGTGTGATATGGAGATGAAACCTTCAAGGACAGAATTGCGAACGAGGTGGCAATCGATTTCAAGATGCTTTGTCCTCTCATAAAAGACCGGATTGGCCGAAATATGTATAGCGGCCATATTGTCGCAATGAAGTGTAATAGGTAGACGAATGTTGAGCTGCATGTCATTCAAAGTGTAGTAAATCCATCGTAGTTCACAAACAGATGTAGCCATGCTTTTGTACTTAGACTCTGTTGAGGGGCGACTAACAGTCCTTTGTTTTTTTTTTGTTTTCCAAGAAATCAAGGTTGTCCAAGAAATACACAATAGCCTGCGATGGACTTTCTGGAAAAAGAACAGCCTGCCCAGTCAAAGTCGGCATAGGCGTGTAAAACAGGCGATGCTTGCACTGGGAAGAAAAGCTTCATATCTACGAAGCTATGTAAGTACCTAATGACATGTGTCAAGGCATTCCAATGTTGCATCCTTGGGGCTGTGTTAAATTGACTAAGCTGTTGAATTGCAAAAGCCAAATCTTGTCTTGTAAAAGTGAGGTAGAGCAACTGCTCGACGAGGCGGTGATACCTGGCGGGATCGTCAAATAAAGACCCTGAATCCGAATTGAGTTTAGTTCCTTAGGGAAGGGGAATAGATTCAGGTTTGACATCGGAGATATTTGCTTTTGTAAAATTGTCCTGTGTGTATTTGTGTTGAGACAAAACCATTCTGGAAGTAAAACGGGCAATTTCTACGCCAATGAAATATCGTGCGTAGCCAAGATCCTTGATTGAAAATTGATTATCCAAATAAGCTTTGACATCCAATATCTGAGTCTCACTAGGTCCATCACAATAATATCATCTACATAAATCAGTAGCGAAGTGAAAGAAGGGCCGGTACCTTTAGTGAAGAGACAGGAATTAAAAGTCGATTGCGCAAACCCAAAAGCCTTAAGATTAGTTGTGATTTCCTTCTTCCATTGTCGACCTGCCTGCTTAAGACCGTATAGAGATTTTTCTAATTTGCAAACTTGACCAGGTAGAGCTCGAGTATACCCTTGAAGGGGGTGAATGTAGATATCTTCATCAATAAAACCGTGAAGATATGCGTTATTAATGTCATAGTGGTGAATTGGCCAGTTATTTTATGCGGCAAGAGCTAGCATGATTCGAACTGTTATCAATTTTGCGATCGGGGAAAAACATCGGCATAGTTAATCCCTGCTCGTTGGTTAAAACCTTTTGCCACCGATATTGCTTTTCGACGGTCAAATGAACCATCCAGTCTTCTTTTGATTTTAAAAATCCATTTAGTCTAAACAGTTTTTTTACCTTTTAGTAAATCTATGATAAACCAGGTACAGTTGCGTTCCAGAGCCTCGAGCTCATCATTCATCGGTGTCACCTACAATGGATTATCTTTAGCAGAATAGTATGATAATGGTTCACTTCCAGGAGAAACATTAGCCAAAAATGCAACATATGGTGGATTAAAAAATTGTCAGAATGAGAGCTAAAAGAATTAGTCGAGGTACTGACCTGTGATGAGAATGTCGTGGCTGAGCGAGCGGTGTCAAATGAGGTGATATAATCGTCATGGTATTTTGGTTTAAATTTATTTCTGATACTGGCTCTGGGTTGGAAGAGGGGTGTCCGAATTTGGGATTGGAGAGGATGAGATTCATCATTGGAATTTAAATCTGGAGGATTTGTGGTGAATTTTGTGTTGGAAATGTCGGTGATGGAATTATCAATTGGGTCGGATAGGTTAGATGGTGGTGGATCAAAAGGATCGGGTATGTTGTTTATTGGGGTTTTGGGTAATTAGGTTTAATGACTGTCAGTTTATTGTTGGGAATTTGGGTATGTTGAACTTGGGTTCATATTAGGCTCAGTTTCAGGCCCAAATATGAGTTTATTTTGGAACAGTGTATGTGGTGACATGGTTTCATGTTCGGGCAGTATATGTGATACTGAATGGTTGTATAGAAAGTGTTGTTCGTAAAAGTTTACATCTTTGGAGACGAAAAATTTTTTAGATGTTAAATCCATAAATTTGTAGCCTTTTGTCCAGACGCGTATCCTAAGAATAAACACCAAGTAGCTTACGGTTCTAATTTTTCTTTAATGGGTTTGGTGTTTGTGGAGAAGCAAAGACACACAAAAGTTTGAAGTTCTGCGTAGGATGGGATTTTCTCGTATAATTTTTCGAAAAGTGTTTTCCACTCGATGAATTTTGAGGGTAATCAGTTGATGATATATGTTGAAGTAAGGAATGCTTTACCCCAAAATTTCTTTGGTAGGTTTGCTTGAAAAAGGAAGGGCGCGTGTGATTCAAAGTACGTGTTTGTGTTTTCTCTCTACTACGTCGTTTTGTTGTGGAGTGTAGGGACAAGTTCAATGGTGTGTGATCCCTTGTGAGAGGAATATTTGTTGGCAAAATTTGTTCACAAATTTGGAGTTGTTATCAGTTCTTACGCAAAGTATGAGTGTTTGGAATTACATATGCATCATTTCGATATACGCTTTTAAGGTTAAAGGAACTTGGGATTTGTTGTTTAATAAGTAGGTCCAAGTGGCCCTAGAGAATTCATCGACAATGGTAAAAAAAATATGACGATCCATCGATGTTTGGTGTGCCATACGAGCCCCATAGGTCCATATGGAGGAGTTCGAATGGTTTAGTGGCTACGATTTTGTGTTTTGGGAATGGTTGTCTCTCTTGTTTTGTAATAGGGCATATCTCGTACAAATACTTATCGGGAGCTTTTACGAACCTATTTGGTAAATGCATTAGTTTGTTAATGAAGACTCCTCATAACACCAGCTCCAGATCATTTGTAGTTGTCCGAAAAGAATTAGTAAATATAACATTTTCAATTTATTATTTCTATTTTTTAATACAATAAATTCTAATTGGTTATAATTTTGTAAATTCATATTATAGAGTCAAACAGAACTCCAAAAACAAAAGTGTAATAGGATCACACTTTACAAGTACATAAACTACAAGGAAGGTTAAGGCTGGACGTTAGAAGAGCCACAAAGTAATTATGTAAGTAAAAATAAATTAATATTACAATTTATTTTTCTATATAATATTAACTAATAATTTTTTAATTTCTATATAATATTAACTAATAATTTTTTAGTTAACTCGATTTTCTACTTGACATTGTAGGACAAGATGCGGGAGTTGTTGCAGACGTCATTGGCTGAGAGAAATTAGCCCAATGTCGATGATATTTGCAGCAATGTCCTTGGTACACGATCGACTATAGCAAAGGTCTTAGATATGTCCCTAAGCTTGTTAGTGCCTCTTCGTTATGACCAGCATATGTGACGGCGCTTCAAGAGGAGAACAAGGCATTGAAGACAAAATTACAATATACATAAGACAAGTTAAATGGTGGACTAAAAGAAGTTGGCAAACTTAAAAAATTGGTTAAACAAATGCTAGGTTCTGCATATGTTAGTAGCAGTGACTTAGATACAAACTGTTAATAAATAATGTGTAAATACTGTTTTATATACAACGCATTTCATTTTATATGTTTATTTTATTTCAATTTATTATTATTTACAAAATATGCCGCTAAGATTAATTATAAAGAAATAATTTAAATATTTCAAAAAATCTTAAAATGTGTAATAAATTAAAATAAATTCATTCTCAACAATTATAATAATTATTAATTTCAAAATTAATTTTTTTACTAAAAAATATTAGCAATAAAAAATTTGTCACATAAAGACTTTAAAATTGTAATAAATTAAAATAAATTCTTTTTTAACAATTATAATAATTATTAAATTAAAAGTTAAATTTTGTCATTAAATACTATTAGCTACCAAATAAATTTGTCACAAAAACTAATTAACTACGTGTAAATAACTTCGGTAATAAGGTTTTCCTACAATCACATTTTCGTAGCTAAAACTTTTTTGCTACCAAAACACAATTGTCACAAATTCCTATTACTAATCAAAATCTAATTCGTCACAAAAAGTTTTTACCTACGTTTATAAAAACGTCTCTAAAAAATATTTCTATACAATAAAAACTTAGTAGCTAAAAGGATTCTGCTACCAAAATAAAATCGTTACTAAACATAAATACTTACGAATACAATTTTATGGGGAAAAACTTTTATCTACGAAACAAAAACGTCGCACAAAAACTTGTACGACGTTCCTCCTTATCA
>JANQBM010187115.1:0-23394 GCA_025594535.1 Erythroxylum domingense | reverse complement strand
AGAGGAAGAATTTGGTTTTAAAAATTACTGTGGTTTATAATTACTGCTTTATTATTCAAATTGATATGATGCCATGTGGAGTATTGTAGTTATTACACATAGCGCTCCCTTATTATAGGATATATACCGGAA
This sequence comes from Erythroxylum domingense, assembly GCA_025594535.1. Classification (NCBI taxonomy): domain Eukaryota; kingdom Viridiplantae; phylum Streptophyta; class Magnoliopsida; order Malpighiales; family Erythroxylaceae; genus Erythroxylum; species Erythroxylum domingense. The sequence continues at coordinate 23,262 of JANQBM010187115.1, read as the reverse complement.
TGATCTACAGGGGTCCCGGTGTGTACCCTACGGTAAGGGGGTGTTACACTTTTACTGAGAGCCAAACATTGGTGATGAATCTCGATCTGGTTACTCGACTAAGTCATTTATTAACAGCTAGGTTGAAACGTTATTATAGCCTTTTGACGTGAAAGCGCACATTTGTGATTCGTGTCGATCTAGTTACTCAGCTATTATCACATTTTCAACTAGCTACTAACTCTACTCATAACCCGAAGGTCAGTAGAATAGTGATTTATTAACAAAATATACACTTTTTTAACCTTCCTTATTGTTTTTAGTTATTCGTTTAATGAAAATATTAGTTAAGCTACTTAAGTTAAAGGGCCTCAAATTATGAATGAATGTGACAATCTAGAGGGTGCTAAATTTGCACTAATTCCTAATTAAGCTGTATATTTATCCATAGAACCTTAATTCACTAATTTTGTGAGCTAATGATCATTTACAACCTACTAGACAATGTTCAAAATTAAATAAATTTCACTTCATCTAAGTCATTGACACATTCAAACAATTTTCACAATACAACCTAATAACTATCATATAGTATGCAAAATTACATACACAAGCAAAACACTGATTCCCTCCCCACACTTGAACAACAATTGTCCTCAGTGTGAGAAGGAAGCACACATCACATAAGATAAGAAAAGACAAAATAGAAACTAAAGTGACAAAAAAAATAAAAATAATCATAAAAATAATATAAAACTGAAGGCTAATTTGGAAAAAAATAATTGAATGGAAAAATTGGGTTAGACATAAATCCTATAAAGATGGAGATGGTGATGGCGATAGTGTTGGGGCCAAATCTACTTGACATCGAGAGAGTTTCCTTATCTCATAAGTGATCTAAGAGAGCAAAAGAAATAGCACTCCAAACTGTTCCAAATCATTCTATACTTATTTAATAATTTAAAACAAACCTAAGTACATAAGAATTTAAATATACTACTAAACGTGCTAATTTATGGTCATTAGCTTGACCTTCATCCTTTAAAACTCATCCAAGATCAATTATGAGTGGCTTGCATCCACCCTTCTCGCTCAACATCAGTTTTGTGATCTATGAGTAAGCTATAAATTACAAAATGATTAGAAAAACAATTTTGATAAGGTTGAGAAAACCCACTAATTTCTTCAATGTCCTTCTCATTAACAAACTGTCAATAAAATAGGGAATAACGAAACTCCCTGAAGCTTCAATAGAATCTAACAGTTGGTTTGGTAAGAGGGTGAGTTGTTCTCTACTTGGGTCTTCCTCATTAACCCTCATCTCCTCTTCTTCTTTAGTTTTTTAAGCAGATACTTCCATAACTTCTTCAAACTGGGTGTTTGTTGACATCTGTTCTTTATCCTTACGTTCCTCGGAAGATTCAATCATATCAATTGTCCTAAATGAGTTAAAACTTTTGGATTCTGAATTACATAATTCATGTTGAATGTCATTTGATCATCATCAATGCAAAAGATAGAGTTCTCATGATGGACATCCACCCAAGGTTTTTCAATGTTCAAAGATGGTATATTAAGAATTGGTGGATAATAGTGAGGGTTGGTGTTATTTTCTTCATCATTTTCTTTGATTTTTTAGTCTTCTATAAGGTCGGGTTTAGCTTGTTTTCTTGTTGGTTCTTCTAGCTCTTCCCCATTCTTAAGTGTGATAGCCTCATATTGGTCTTGTAGATTTAATTCCATATTTCTCAGAGAGTTTTCCACACTTCTCTTACCAAATTCACAGGAAAGTTGTCTTGCTTGAATCTTTAGGTTGTGAATAGAAGCAACATGATTTGCCATTACTTGATCAAATTGTTCTTCCAGTCTTTTCTAGTTCTCGTCTATATCTGTTAGCTTATCCATGATTTTTTCCAATTTGGAATCCCATAAACTGGACTCATCTTGCTAAAATTCTAATAGGACTTGATGTCCTAAGTGAGTCCCTATATTGTTGTACCAATAGAAATCGAGTGGTTCTACCACCCCGAAGTGTACGACTTTATATAAGGATGATGATTTCCCCAACCAAATTGGGGCTTATCAAATTCTGCAAACATCTTTTGCTCCCTATAATATGCTTCCTCCATGACCGTTCTTTTTATCTCTTCTTAACTTTCAACTTTTCAAATGTCTCATTCTCACTTTAAGTTATCTTGATGTGTCTCTACTTTATGCCCCGAATTTTTTTAACCTAATTTAAAAACAAAAGATAGTGGAAAATTTCTTAGACTAAAGAACTAAGCTAATTACCTCACCGACAACGACACCAAAACTTGTTCGCAAAGTTACACGTGCCAAGTTTTACTATTTATAACCTTGGTAAATTCTGCAAGTACACGAATCGTTCACGTAGTACCTAAGGTATCGATCCCACGAGGAAGCCTAATCTAATCCTAAAATCTAAGGTCGTACTAAACTACAGTAATTCAAAAGAAATAAAATAGTGCAGAAAAAAATCAATCAAACAACTAATTTCAAGAATTGAGTTGAAGAAATCTAAATACGATAACAAACACACACAAACCAATCCCAAAACTAACCTAGAAACTATTAAGTGAGAGAAAGGGGATTCAATCTGAAATTAACAAAATTCTAACCAATTATGTAATTCTCAACTTAATGGGTCTAGACGGTCCTAGCGTGAATTACTCTCTCTCGAGTTATAATTCTTAACCTTAATTGATGATCCCTAATTTAAATTATGGAATTGTGATCTCTCGATTCGTAATTGACCCAAAACCTAAATTAGTTCTAAAAGACAAAGCTTGAAGTGACGTACTTCCCAGAACAGGTGGTTTCTCGTAGTCGCTACGTAACATCCCATTACCCAAGTTGAGGCTAGAATAGTAAACATGAGAGATTATTAAGAAATTAGAAAATGCATTTCATGCTCATGCATTATATGATATGCCATACTGTTGAATATTGAATTTTGCACTTGAAAATAATTGTACATGCATTCATAGACTTTCTGGGTATAATTGATTTATAATTGAATTGTGAACATGTTTTTGTTGAAATATGATTTGGAGAGTGTATTTAGTAATTTAAAATTTTTGGAGAATTTTAAAAAAAATTTCTAAAATTTTGAGTAATTTTGGACTAGAAAAAATGCCAGGTGATAAGACAATTGATAAATAGCAGTAAAATTAAACGTGAAATGGCAGTGAAAAATTTTTATTAATTACTTTGGGATTTAATGACATATGTCATTAAAATTTGGAGACAACTGGAGTAAAAATTGAAATTAAATAGACTAGTTATTAAAAAGGGTTCAAATGGGATCATAGGAGAGTGACATGTGTCACTAGCACTTCCCACTTGACTTACATGAAAATTAACAAATGAAAGACCAATTAATTGATGTCCTAAGTGAGTCCCTATATTGTTGGACCAATAGAAATCGAGTGGTTCTACCACCCCGAAGTGTACAACTTTATATAAGGATGATGATTTCCCCAACCAAATTGGGGCTTATCAAATTCTGCAAACATCTTTTGCTCCCTATAATATGCTTCCTCCATGACCGTTCTTTTTATCTCTTCTTAACTTTCAACTTTTCAAATGTCTCATTCTCACTTTAAGTTATCTTGATGTGTCTCTACTTTATGCCCCGAATTTTTTTAACCTAATTTAAAAACAAAAGATAGTGGAAAATTTCTTAGACTAAAGAACTAAGCTAATTACCTCACCGACAACGACACCAAAACTTGTTCGCAAAGTTACACGTGCCAAGTTTTACTATTTATAACCTTGGTAAATTCTGCAAGTACACGAATCGTTCACGTAGTACCTAAGGTATCGATCCCACGAGGAAGCCTAATCTAATCCTAAAATCTAAGGTCGTACTAAACTACAGTAATTCAAAAGAAATAAAATAGTGCAGAAAAAAATCAATCAAACAACTAATTTCAAGAATTGAGTTGAAGAAATCTAAATACGATAACAAACACACACAAACCAATCCCAAAACTAACCTAGAAACTATTAAGTGAGAGAAAGGGGATTCAATCTGAAATTAACAAAATTCTAACCAATTATGTAATTCTCAACTTAATGGGTCTAGACGGTCCTAGCGTGAATTACTCTCTCTCGAGTTATAATTCTTAACCTTAATTGATGATCCCTAATTTAAATTATGGAATTGTGATCTCTCGATTCGTAATTGACCCAAAACCTAAATTAGTTCTAAAAGACAAAGCTTGAAGTGACGTACTTCCCAGAACAGGTGGTTTCTCGTAGTCGCTACGTAACATCCCATTACCCAAGTTGAGGCTAGAATAGTAAACATGAGAGATTATTAAGAAATTAGAAAATGCATTTCATGCTCATGCATTATATGATATGCCATACTGTTGAATATTGAATTTTGCACTTGAAAATAATTGTACATGCATTCATAGACTTTCTGGGTATAATTGATTTATAATTGAATTGTGAACATGTTTTTGTTGAAATATGATTTGGAGAGTGTATTTAGTAATTTAAAATTTTTGGAGAATTTTAAAAAAAATTTCTAAAATTTTGAGTAATTTTGGACTAGAAAAAATGCCAGGTGATAAGACAATTGATAAATAGCAGTAAAATTAAACGTGAAATGGCAGTGAAAAATTTTTATTAATTACTTTGGGATTTAATGACATATGTCATTAAAATTTGGAGACAACTGGAGTAAAAATTGAAATTAAATAGACTAGTTATTAAAAAGGGTCCAAATGGGATCATAGGAGAGTGACATGTGTCACTAGCACTTCCCACTTGACTTACATGAAAATTAACAAATGAAGGACCAATTAATTATGTCTTTCACTTGTTTTCTCTTCTTCTCTTCGTAACTTCCTTCTTCACTCTCACCTTTCATGATTTTGAATCTCCAAGCCTTCATGAACACTAAAGCTTGCATTCATCTTTCACTCATCACTTCCATCTTGTTCTCTTCTTCATTTGTCACTAAAGAACCTAACCATACCACCTTTTAGAAGATGAAGATCGTATGATGCTTGGCAAGTTAGGGTTTCTTGTTGTGTTTGAGGACATTGAAGAGAAATCAAGTAAGTATGCTTTAATCTTCATAGGTTAGTGTAAATGGGACATTATGATGAGTAATTTGAGGTTTTGTTTTGAATATGAAATTCTTTAGGTAATTTTGTGGGTGTTTGATTAATAAAGAGATTTTTTTCAAAAGAATTGAATTTAGTGAGCTAACATTATTCATGACTTAATGATGTGGGTGAATGAAGAGGTAATGAATTATGTTTTACTTTGGTGTTGTTAAATGGTGTATGAAAGTGTAAAACTGTGATGAATGAATGAATGAAATTTTGCCTTGTTTTGCATTGATAATGAGTTAGAGCTAGCATGATCATAAAAACGGGGTTGGAAGAGTGATGATTTGTTGATAATTAATAAGTTGTTATTGTTGAGATGATTTTGCTTTTTAGATAGAAAGGTCATTATGATGAATGTGTATATGATGTGTTTTGTTTTTGGTGTATATGATCAAGCATGGATTTTGAATTGTATATAGATGATATTGAACTGTAATTGGGGTATAAATGAAGAGGAAATGATGATGATATAAGTTAGAAATGATAAACTAAGAAAAAGAGATGAATTAGGATGAAATTGATGATGAAGTGTGCTGGAAATAAGTTAGATGTAGTGTTTCTACAAAACATGCATCTGTAATTTAGACATATCTTGATCTACGAATATCCAAATAGGATGATTGTTGATTTATATTAAACTAGAGATGAATGGATACACTTATCATGAAGAAATCAAGCCTGAATTCTGTCTCTAAGAGTTTTGAAATTTGTCTTGAGATTGAGTTTCGGATTATGTTTGTATTTCTGAATAGTATGTAGTAAATTGTGTATAACTTTCAGAATCCCAAACCAAATTGTATGAACTTAGGTTATTTAGAAACTTAAGACATAGATGAATAATTGTTTAGAAGAATACTTTGCCTAAAAGCCTCATATTCTAGGTTTAAATTGTAAGTGAAGTTCGATAATAATAAAAGAAAGAAGTAGGAGTGCAGTGGTTCAGAAGTTGGTCGCATTCGTGACGCATCACGGCCGTGACTCTACTAGATGAATGAGGATGTTGCGATCGTGGATCGCGACACCACTGGTGATTTACGACAGTCGCGATTGCGACTCGAGGGTTGTTATGCGGGTGATTTTTATTGAACATGTGTTGGTATTTTGATGATATCATGAGCTGTAGATATCCAAATGAGGTGATTCTTAATTCAGATTAAAGTAGAGACATAATTCTAAAACTTTATTGAAGAATTCTTGTTTCATATCTATCTCTACTACTTTAAAAATCTTGTGTGAAATTGAGTCTTGATTGAGGTTGTAGTACTACCCGAGACAGAAATTATGTCTTGATGTTATCATAAAAACTAAATGGATATAGGCTGAATCAGAAGAAGGTATCTATATAAAATTTGTATTCCATTACTTATATTTTTATTGTTATTAAGTTTGTAATTTTTAGATATCTGAGTTGAAAGTTATGAGATGCACAATTTGAGGGTATGATCATGAACTAGCCAAAAGTTCAACTATACACTGTCTGTGGTATTGTGAGCATAACTCATAGGATACTGAACCAAATTGAATGATATTTAAGTCATTAGAAACTTAAGAGATAGAAAAACAATTTTATAGAAGAAAGTACCATAGAATTACTTCATTTGCATTATTATATTGATCATGAAAAGTTGACTCGAAAGTGTGTTTTAGGAAAAATCTGAATTGAAGAAATGAGTTGTGAATTTTAATTTTTATGGCTTTATTAAGGTATAAAATATAAGCATAAATGATACTTATGTGAGTTTGGAAATATGTATGATTATGTGATGAGAATAATGGAAAGATACCTTGGATTGTCATGAACATGCATTGTACATATTTCATATACATACATGTGCATAAATGAATACTTATAATTGTGCTAAAGTGTGATGTGTGTATATTGCTTATTTTAGAGAAGCAATTGGAACATCAACATCTAGATGTTGCTAAAACTTTGAGGCAATAGCTTTGAAAACAAGCAGTGAGTAACCTAGACGGTCTTACTCAATTATTTTTGTGCTAAATTGTGTTTTGATTTATCCTATGAAGGTGAAATGTTATGTACTAAAATTTGGACACAAAGGTCTGATGATTGTGATGTATGGATGAGATATTGAAGTGCTACTTATGTGAATGGGAAGAACTAATTGTTTCTTGAATTGATTGAGTGAATATGAGTTGCATTCCATATATGAATACACGATCAGATAATGAGAGTTGTGACCTGAGTAGCCACCGCAAACGAGCTCAAAGCTTTGAAGGTGATTAAGAGGTAAAGGCTCACTATGTTAAATGAGCCCTATATCCCCAACGGATAAGGGACAGTATAAATAAGCCTAGTATCTGTAATAAATATAGGACAGTTTAAGCACTCGGTCACAACAATGAAGAAAAATGGTAAAGAGTCACATGTGCATTTCATAAACATTTGTATTAAGTATGTTTGATTGATTGAAATGTAATTGTCTTAATGTTAATTGAAAATGTGATATTATGTGGAAAAAAATATGCAATGATGTGAATTATTTATTATGTGAAATGATATTTTGCATGAATTAAGTGAACCATCGATGATGGTTACCTCATTTGAGCTCGCAAAACTCACCTAAAATTTGCACGTTGACATTTCAAGACTGAGAGAGGATCGTAGCTACTGAGAGACCGTACAAGAAGCTTAATTCTTGTAATTTTGTGAAGAAGATATGGCTCAAAGGTCGGTCAGTTGGAATGAAGGATTTAGTTCGATCTTTTGTATTTCCTCTTTCATGTAGTATATTTTGTATTATGATATGATGATGTACATGTACAGATTTTTTAAAGCTACAATGTATGTACACTTAGATTTATAAATGAAAAGAGGAAATTTGTTTTTAAAATTTGGTGACTTTCTTGTATGATAGTAGATTCCACGATTAAGTAGGATAAATTGCCATATTATAAGGTAAAAGTGTGATAGTTAACACGTTTGTTATAAGGTATGTACTAGAATGTCATAAGGGTGTTTCGATGTGTACCTTATAGCAGTGGGGGTGTTACACACTGCCTCCACGAATTTGTTCCGATAGTATTTCTATTTTTATTTCAATTTTATGAATGTATAAAATTTGGATGATTATTGAAATTAACTGTTGTCGAGTGTTGATTCATGTCTAAACTTACCTTCAAGTTTTTGTCCTTGAGATTAATAAAGTTTGGTTAATTATGTTTTTATTGATTTAATTGTGATTCAATATCTGTTCATAATAATTCGGCAATAAATTGAGAGGGTGAGCTAACTAAAAATAATCAAATTAGGCTAACGAGAGTTAGGAAGTTTGATAAGTAGAGAATTGAATCAAATTGGTAGAATCATGTAAAGAGAGAGTGAGCATAGGTTCCTAGTAAGTTATTAGAGAATTTTAGAACTAATTTAAGTTTTGGGTCAATTGTGAATTGAGAGATCACAATTCCATAATTTAAATTAGAGATTATTAATTAGGGTTAAGGATTATAACTCGAAAGAGAGTAATCTACCCTAAGACCGTTTAGACCCATTAATTCGATAATTGCATAGTCAGTTAGATTTTCGTTAATTTCAGGTTAAAAATCCCCTTTTCTCAATTGGTAATTTCTAGGTTGATTTATGGATTGGGTTCTGTGTTTTGTTACTTAGTTGATTTGTGGATTGGGTTATGTGATTTGTTACTTATTTAGATTTTTGCAATTTAATTCTTGAAATTAATTGTTTCATTGATTTAAGTTTAGCATGAGTTTATTTATTTTGAATTATTGTAGTTGGTACAACCTTAGATTTTAGGACTAGACTTCCCTCCTCGTGGGATCGATACCTTAGGTACTATGTAAATCACTCATATGCTTGTGAAAATTACCAAGGTTATGAATATTAAAACTTAGCATACGTAATCTTGTGATCAACTTTTTGGCGTTGTTGTCGAGAAGGTGATTAGTTTAGTTCTTTAGTCTAAAGCTTTTCCCCTTTCTTTTATTTTTAAATTAATTAAAAAATTTTGGTGAAAAGTAGCGTCACATCAAGATTTCATAGAGTGAGAATGAGACACCTGAAGAGCTGGATGCTAAGAAGAGATACAAAGAATGAGCATAGAGGATGTGTATTATAGGAAGCAAGGGACATTTGCAGAGTTCAATGAGCCCCAATTTAATTAGGGAAATAATTATCCTTATATGAACCCATACATTTAGGGGTGGCAGAATCACCCTGATTTCTATTGATCTAACAATGCAAGTACTCACATGGGGCATCCAGGCCTATTTGAATTTGAATAAGATAAATCTAGTTCATGGGATTTGAAGCTGGACAAAATCATAAATAAGCTTATGGACATGGAAGAGAAATAGAAGAGATTGGAAAAGAATTTTGAGCAAGTCACTGAAGATCATGCCTCTTCTATTCATAATCTAAAAGTTCGAATAAGCCAGCTTTCTAGGGAATTTTGTAAGCAAAGTGTGGAAAACTATTTATGAAGCATTAAAGTAAATTCAATAGAGCCATTTCAGGCTATCACACTTAGGAATAGGGTACAGCTAGAAGAATCAGTGAAAAAATCAAGCTCAACCTGACCTTTGAGAAGACCAAGAAATCAAAGAAGAGGATGAAGAAAAGAATGTCAACCCTCCCTATTATGCACCAACTCTTGATAAACTATATGTGACCATCGAAAAATCTTGGGGATATGTTCAGAAAAAGAACTCTATCTTTTAGATTGATGATGATCAAATGACATCCAACATGAATGATGTAATTAAGAATCTAAAGGTCAATAGCTCATTCAGGATAATTGATGTGTTCGAATCTTTTGAAGAATAAGAGGATGAAGAACAGATAACAACAGACATCGAGTTTGAAGAAGCTTTGATAGTAGCTATTCATGAAATGTAAGAAACAAAGGAGATAAAGCTGATTAAGGAAGAAAGAGAGCAGCTCACCTTTGTATAAGACAAACTGTTGGATTCAATGGAAGGTTCAAGGATTTTTGTTATTCCTTATTTTATTGACAGATTGTTCGTGAAAAGGACATTACTGAAATTAATTAGTTTTCATAATTTTATCAATATTGTCCTTCTGATCAATTTGCACTTTGTAGTTTACTCACAAACTACAAAATTGATGTTGAACGAAAAGGGTTGAAGCAAGCTGATCATAATTGATCATGGTTAAGTTTTAAAGGATGAAGGTCAAGATAATGACCATAAATTAGCACATTTAGTAGTTAGATTTAAATTGTTGTGTAGTTAGGTTTGTTTTAAATTCTTAAATAATTTTTGAATGATTTGGAATAGTTTGGATTGCTAATTCTTTTGCTCTCTTGACTCACTTATAAGATAGGGAAACACTCTCGATGTGAAGCAGATTTGGTCTCAACACTATCGCCATCACCACCTCTATCATCATAAACGGTTCCGTGTCTAATCCTTTTCTTTTAATTTTTTTAGTATTTTATTCTTATGTTTTTTTCCTATATTGTGTTTTATTTCCCCTGGTGTGTTTATGTACCCTACTCACATTGAGGACACTGTGTTGTTCAAGTGTGGGGAAGGTTATGTGTTTTGCTTTTGAATGTGATTTGGTATATTATATGATAGTTATTAGGTTGTATTTTGTGAATTGTATGAATATGTAAATGTCTTAGATGGAGTAAAATTTATTTAATTTTGAACATATTTTATTAGGTTGTAAATAATCATTAGCTTGCAAAATTAGTGAAATAGGAGTCTTTGGATAAATATACAGCTAAATTAGGATTTAGTGTAAATTTAGCACCCTATAGGTTACCACATTCATTCATAATTTGAGGTCTTTTAACTTAAGTAGCTCAGCTAGTATTTTTTATGGAAATGAACAGTTTAAACAACAAGGTAGGCAAAAAAAATGTATTTTTTGTTAATAAATCACTATTCTACTGACCTTCAGTTTATGACTAGAGCTAGTAGCTAGATGAAAAAAGTGATAATAGTTGAGTAACCGAATTGAAAAGCATCACGAATGTGTGCCTTCGCGTCAAAAGGCTATAATGACATTTCAACCAAACTGTCTAATAAAAGGACTTAGTCAAGAAACTGGATCGACATTCATCACCAATGTTTGCCTCTGAGTAAAAGAGTAAGTCTGTGTTTAAAAATTAGAAAAATGTGTTTGTAATAAAAAAACTACCGGACTTGTAATAAGCTTGAATTTTCATGAAAATGTACTTAGGAATAGTTACCGAGCCTGAAGGACCAAAGAATTATTAATGTATGTGTACACTTTAAAAGGGTAAATAAATTGACACTTAGATCACGATTAATTTGTATATTTAGTTCAAAACCTTTGAACATAGATTTTTCTTGTTAATGATTAGATATAACTTGTCAGATTATGTTCAAAATTAAATTTATTTCATGAAGTCGAAGCCATTGCCTCGTTTTTTGCATTATATGTATTATGTGTTGTGTGCTTTTTTATGTTTTTTGCTTAAGGACAAGCAAATTTTTAAGTGTGAGGATGTTGATAGTTGTGATCTTTATTATGTTTTAGGGTGAAATTTGTTAGGCATTTAGTGTGAATTTGAGTGTTACTGTGTATTTATGGTTTAATTATGTTAGTTTATGTGGTTTTATAGGTTAGTATGAGTCTTTGGGCTTAATTCTTATATTTTTAGGTACCTTGATGTGTTTGTTAGTGTTTTAGGGTAAACTGCAAAGAACGGAGAAGTTGTGAAGAGCTTCGAGCCAAAAACATAGCCCATGATCGTGGCTCAATAGGCCACGATCGTGACAGAGAGAGATGAGCCAGGGAAATCAGGCCATGATCGTGCATTTTGGGCACAGTCATGACAGAGAGGGTTATGCCTGCCATGATCGTGATAAAGAGGGTTATGCCTGCCACGATTGTGGCCTACATCCAGTTGAAACAAAAATTTGAGTTTCGCAAGATTTTTCATATCGTTTCAACCCCGACTTAAACTTAGGGTGTCCAAAGTATAAATACATTATAAAGGGATAGAACTAGTAGCTTTGGAGTGTCTGAAAAGAGAGCATTCACGTCCGTCACATTCCCAAAAAAAACCTAAAGAGATATCGAGAGATTGAGGAAGGAGATGAAGGAAGAGGGTCATAAAGACGAAGCTTGACATGACGTACTTTCCAGAGCATGTGGTTTCCCTCAATCGCTGCCTCCATATAAATCCGTTCCAATAGTATTTCTACTTTTAATTCAATTTTATGGTTGTATGAAATTGTGATGATTAGTGAAATTAATTATTTTTGAGTGTTGATTCATGTCTAAACTCACCTTCGAGTTTTTGGTCCTTGAGATTAATAAAGTTTGGTTGATTATGTTTTTATTGATTTAATTATGATTCAATATTTTTTCGTAATAATTTGGTAATAAATTGAGAGGGTAAGCCGAGTGAAAATAATCAAATTAGGGTAACGCGAGTTAGGTAATTTGATAGGTAGCGAATTGAATCGAACCGATAGAATCATCTAACGAGAGATCAAGCATAGGTTCCCAGTAGGTTATTGGACAATTTTAGAACTAATTTAGGTTTTGGGTCAATTACGAATCGAGAGATCACAATTCCATAATTTAAATTAGGGATTATTAATTAGGGTTAAGGATTATAACTCAAGAGAGAGTAATCTACCCTAAGACCGTCTATACCCATTAATTTGATAATAGCATAATCAATTAGATTTCGTTAATTTCGGATTAAAAATCCCCTTTCTCTCACTTGATAATTCTAGGTTGATTTGTGGATTAGGTTGTGTAATTTGTTACTTGTTTATATTTCTACAATTTAATTCTTGAAATTAATTGTTTGATTGATTTATTTTTTGCATTAGTTTATTTATTTTGAATTATTGTAGTTAGTATAACCTTGTATTTTAGGAATAGACTTCCCTCCTCGTGGGATCGATACCTTAGGTACTACGCGAACAACCCGTGCACTTATAAAAATTACCAAGGTTGTAAATAATAAAACTTAGCGTACGTAACCTTGAGATCAGGGTGTTGTTTAGTGGTGATTTGTGTAGATTCTAAGTAGATAAGTGATTTCGACCAATCGTAGGAGCAGATTATAACTGATCGTGTTGAGGAGAATCTTAGGACCAATCTTATGGATCACAAAGATCGGTTGGATCAACCACCAAACTAAGGAATGCAAATAGAAGCCTCAAAGATCGATCGGGACTCTAGTCATGATCAGTTATAATCAAAGAAGGCTGGACATAAAGGTTAAAGATCAATCAGCTCGAAAGGGAAGACTGATCAAAATTTAGAACAACCAAGTCCTAAGAAGATTGGACCGATCAGGATTAATTCAAAGACCAGTCAAAATTGAGAGCTTCCAGACAGAAACATCAAAGATCGATCGGAGCACATGAGAAGATTGATCGAAAATTCAAGGAAGAATTTAAGAGGAGGTAGAACATTCCAAGACCGATCGGCTGTAAAGCCAAGACTGATCGGCCAAATTGGAGAATCAAAGGGCAATGCGATTCAAGGTTTCAATCAAACTGAAGGAATCATTAAGATCGGTTGGATAAGCAGGCATACTCGAAGGCTAATTTGTCCTTAACGTTTGATTGGTGGAGATATATTTTCAACCAGTCAACCGTACGATGTTTATAGGCAGATTAAGCAGCAAGTTAATATATCTATGACAGTTTCATATAGTTTTAAATTTTCAATTTCATTTTCTCTCTGTACTTGGAAAAATCTTAAGGTCAGCAGTCCTCAATTCTCAGGTACAATTTCATTATTTTATTGTTTGATTTATTTAGATCTACTTTACATGTCTACATTAGTTTTCCAGTCAGCGATATATGTTTCAATTATGAGTAGCAAAACTCCTTCTCTAGGTTTTACATCTGATGATTGGATTTGATTATTTTTCCCTAATAAGATCCACCAGTGATTTGTGGATGTATTAATTTAGTTGTTTATATTCTTACTGCAATGCAAATCTTATCAATTTGCAATCGCTTGAATCTTAATTGAATTGGCAAAGGAGATTAAGATTAGAAAAATAAATAATTGACTTAAGATTAGTTAACCTAATAATTAGGTAAGAATTAACTTGGGATAGGAATATACCTAAGGCCCTTAGGTTTATTCCTATCCCAAGTGTGAATTAATTCTTACCACCTTAGGTATTCAATTAGGTTTGGGTCTTATCAATTTGATTATTTTAATACTAACGAAAGCATATAACTAGTATTTGTAATTGAGTTAGAGATGTTATTAACTTGGAAAAGAAAGAATAGTATTATAGAAACCTGGATAATTGACGAATCCCTTAGATCATTGGCCGATTTAAAGGAGAATTAAACACTTCCAATACAGATTTTATAAAACCTAGTTTATTTCCTTAATTGTTGTTATTTATATTATTTGATTGTTATTGCAGACAAACCCAATCGTGATTCGAATTCATTTAACTAGAAAATCAAGAATCAAACTTGTATGCTTTTGTGCTAATAAAAATTCCTTATGTTTTGATATCCTGAATATAAATATTCACTATTACTTGTGCAACCCTTGCACTTGTGATAAGTTGCTAAATGAGCCAATAAGTTTTTAGCACCGTTGTTGGGGAATATTTGTGATGCATGACATTAGTAATTTAGATTCTTTTTCTAGATTAATTTTTTTTTCTTGTTTTACTTTGTAGAGCACTAGACAGGTACGCTCTTAGGAACAAGCACATGGAGCTTCCTCCTACTGACCATTCTATAGAAAAGACTATCTAACGTTTGAAAAAGCATAAACAAGAAATAATCAGAATGAATAATTACCATACAGCTGGTGTGAATCTGAATTAGCAGGCTACTGCTCATAATAAGCAACAGGAGGTCCCTCAGGCTAAACAACTAGCCAGGGGGTGAGCTGCAGCGCCTGTTCAATATCAGGACGTACAAGAGGGGCAGTGTACAATTCTAGAGTAGGCATCGCCCACCTTAGATTTGCTATGTGGAAATAACAAAAAGCTAGTAATACAGGCAAACAATTTTGAAATCAAGCTAGCAATGGTACAGATAATAGAGAACCACCAGTTCTCAAGGTCTGGAGCTAAGGACCCTATGAACCATGTTCAGACTTTTATAAAGCTCACTGAGACATTTCGCTTTAATAGAGTCCAAATAGAGGCCATTCGACTTCATCTATTCCCATTTTCCCTCATGGGAAGGGCTACTGATTGGCTGGACAGTCATCCTGTTGAGTCCATATCTTCGTGGGAAGAGCTGATGAATGCATTCTTAGTCAAGTTCTTCGCTCCTTCCAAGACGTTTGAGATGAGATAGGATATACATAACTTTAAGCAGAGGCAGGGTGAGTCTCTACATGAGGCGTGTGAAAGGTTTCAGGGAATGCTGAAGAGATGCCCTCACCACCACATCTCGAAGTTCATGCAACTAGAGAGTTTCTATAAGGGACTTAATGTGATGGATAAGAAGACGCTAAATGTTGCTACAAATGGTAATATTCTAAATAAAGAAGCATTTGTGGCCTTCAAATTGATTGAAGAGACTCCCCGGGGGGATCAACTTGGCATATTTGATGCCAATGTGCTAGAGATTTCTGGGGGAAAGTTTTAGCTGGATGCTTTGACCCGATTAATTACTGAGATTTTTGCCTTAAGACGAGACATGGGGTCAGCTAAGCAAGCAGGGGCACCTAGTTCAAGTAGTAGCTCGAGCACTAAATAAGTCTTGGTTTTATGCGACCATTGTCGTGACAACCACAATCATTTCCAATGTCCCACTATTTTGGAGGATGTCAATTATGTTGGTAATCAGGGAAATCAGCTTTAAGGAAGGCAACAGAACAATCCTTACTCTAACACGTACAATCTAGGATGGAGGAACCATCCTAATTTTTCTTTGAGGAATAACTATGACGGTGGAGCACAGAACCAGCAAAGGCCAGCAGCTCGGCCTAGTTTCAATCAGGGGTACAATCCAAGATAGCCTCCTCCTCAACAGCAGTTAGTGGAGAAGAAGGGAAACTTAGAGGATTTGATGAAGCAATTTTTTATATCCTCATATTCGAGAATTAAAAACCTGGAGAATCAAATGAGTTAGCTCACTTAACTTCTTCAGAATAGACTACCAAGTGCTTTGCCTTCCAACACAAAGCCTCCAGCTAATGCTAAGGCAATCACCTTGAGAAAAGGGAAGGTGATACCTAGTTCAGAGATGTCTGAGGAACCTACTGATATCAATGAAGAGGAACGGGTGGAAGATCAGCCTGAGAGTTCTAATGCACAGGGTAGTGGGCAGGTGGAAGAGGTTTATAGTGGAAAGAAGGAGATTGTTGAGTATCCTCCGCCTCCATTCCCTAGGAGGTTAAAAAATAACCAACTTGATAAATAGTTTCTGAAGTTTCTAGAGGTCTTCAAGAATTTGTCCATCAACATACCATTTGCTAAGGCACTTGAGTAAATTCCATCGTATGTCAAGTTCATGAAGGAAATTTTCTCTAAAAGAAGGACGATTGGTGATTATAATACTGTGGCACTTACTGAGGAGTGCAGAGCAATACTCTAAAAGAGGTTGCCACCAAAGATAGGCATCAAATTCTTATACCACGCCTTGTATGATTTGGGTGCTAGTATCAACCTGATGCCATTGAGCATGGTAACTAGACTTGGACTGAGGCACATTAGGCCATCCTCAGCGACACTACAGACAGTGGATAAGACGTTGTCCTATCCCGAAAGAGTCATTGAAGACATGCTTATCAAAGTTGATAAGTTCATATTTCCTATAGACTTTATTATCTTGGAGATGGAAGAGAACAAGGATATACCTCTTATTCTTGGAAGACCTTTTCTAGCCACAGGGTGAGCATTGATTAATGTCTAAGCTAGCTAGTTGATAATGAGAGTGACTGATCAATAGGTCACCTTTGATATTTTCTCATCACTGAGGCAACCAGATTCAGAGAGTTGTATTATTGTGAGTGTACTAGATGAGTTGGTTTTGGGGTTCTTTGTGAGCTCCTAGCTTGAAGATCCACTGGAAGCAGCCTTAGTGAAGATGGAAGCTAGTGACAGTGATGAGATTATTGAAATAATCAAGAGCATAGATGCCATGCCTAGATAGAGGAAGAACTAGTTTGAGTCCTTGGGCTTGCCCTTGGAACATACTAGTTACTCAAGCCCTCAATTATTGAGTCACCCACTCTTAAGCCGAAACAACTTCCTGTTCATTTTAATTATTGGTTCTTGGGCGAGCGAGATACTTTGCTTGTCATCATCTCTTCATCACTAATAGAGTCACAGGAAGAGAAGCTAATGAGGGTGCTGCATGATCACAGGACAGCCATCGGCTGGTCTATAGCTGACAAAAGGAGAATCAGTCTATCCATTTGCATGCATTAGATTAGAATGGAGGAAGGACATAAGCTAACCGTTGAGCACTAGAGGCAGTTGAATCCCAACATGAAGGAAGTTGTTTAGAAGGAGATAATTAAGTGGTTGGATGCTAGGATCATCTATCCAATCTTCGACAGTTCACAGGTGAGTCTAGTTTAGTGTGTCCCTAAGAAAGGAGGGATGATAGTGGTAAAGAACGAGAAAGGAGAATTCATGCCAACCAGAATAGTCACTAGTTAGAGGGTGTGCGTGGATTACCTAAGATGAACAAGGTTACTTGCAAGGACTATTTCTCCTTGCCTTTCATTGATCAAATGCTAGGTAGGTTGGCAGGTAAAGAATTCTATTGTTTCTCAGATGGTTATTTAGGTTACAGTCAAATTGCCATTGCTCTAAAAGATCAGAGGAATACAACCTTCACTTGTCTATACGGCACCTTTGCCTTTAGCTGTATGCCCTTCGGTCTTTGCAATGCACTAACCATTTTCCAGAGATGTATGATGACTATCTTTACTGACCTTATTGAGCACTGTATGGAGGTTTTTATGGATGATTTTTTCAATTTAGGGAAATGATAGTTGTCAATTGTATGATGTTTCGGGGTTTAATTTGTTATGTATTTAGTGTGAAATTGAGTGTTGAGTGTGTGTTTAGTGTGTTAATTGTGTTAGTTTATGTGTTTAAGTATTTTTATAGGTTAGATTAATTCTTTAAACTTAAATGTTATTTTTTAGGTACTGTGATGTGTTTATTAGTGTTTTAGGGTAAACAGGGAAGAACGAAGAAGATTTGAAGAGTTTTGTGGCAAAGACCCAGCCCACAATCGTGGCAGAGAAGAATAAGCCAAAAATAGAGAGGCCATGATCATGCACATGAGGTACAATCATGACAGAAAGTCTCCAAGTCAAGCCACGATTCGTCATATTGGGTCACGATCATGGCTGGCATTAGGCTAACAAAAAAACCTAAGTTTCGTAAGATTTTATGGACTATTTTGACCCCGACTTTGACCTATAACCTCAAAAGTATAAATAGAACATTACAAGTTAGAGGTAGCAGCCCTTGGAGAGCTTAGAGAGTCATACAAGAGAGCTTGATTCAGCTAATTTTGAGAGAAAACCTAAAAAGAAATTAAGAGATTAAGGAAGGAGACAAAGGAAGAGAAACATGGAGAAGAGCTTGACGTGACGTACTTCCTGGAACAGGTGGTTTTTCGCTGTCATCGTCTCCCTGAATCTGTTCCTGATGTGTTTTCAATTTATTTCAATTTTCTTCATGTATAGGATTGAAATAGGTGTTGAGAATAGTTTTGTTGAATGTTGAGTTCGTGTTTATACTCACCTTTGGATCTTGATTTTTGAGATTAACAAAAATTGATTGATTGTGTTTTATTGATTTAATTGTGATTTCAATTATGCTCTTAATAACTTGACAATAAACTAGGAGGGTGAGCTAAGTAAAAATAATCAATTTGGGCTAACGAGATTTAGGTGAATTGATATGTTAAGAATTGAATCAAACCGATAGAATTGTGTAACAAGAGATTGAGCATAGGTTCTCAGTAGATAACAGACAACTTAGAACTAATTTAGGTTTTAGGCCAATTACAAATCGAGAGATTGCAATTCCATAATTTAAATTAGGTATCATCAATTAGGGTTAAGAATTATAACTCGAGACAGAGTAATTCACCCTAGGACCATCTAGAGCTGTTAAGTTAGTGATTGCATAATTAGTTAGGTTTCCATTAATTTCGAATCAAAATTCCCTTTCTCTCGCTTAGTGATTTCTAGGTTAATTTTAGATTGGGTTGTGTGATTGCTATTTTGTTTACACTTTGGGATTTCAAATTCTCGTAATTGATTGTTGATTGATTTAATTTCTACATTAGTTATTTATTTAGAATTATTGTAGTTTAAGATGACCTTAGATTTTAGGACTAGGTTAGACTTCCTCTTGGGATCGACACCTTAGGTAGTTACTGTGAAATTTACCAAGATTGTAAATAGTAAAACTTAGTGCATGTATCCTTGCGACCAAGTTTTTTAGAACCATTGCCAGGGAAGGCAATTTAGTTCTATAGTTTAAGGCATTAGGTTAGTTATAATTTTTAGATTTAGTTCGTTCGTTTATTTTAGGAATTGTGTTCTTACATGAACACAAGAGTACTGAGGGTTTCAAGCCATGTAATGGAGGTGATAGATTTAGACATAACACGATTAGAATATACCCTTAGGAAAGCTCGGTGAGAAGAAGAAGAACAAGAGTTAGGAAAATCACAAATGGCATTGGAATTTCAGAGAAACATGGACTAAGGAGCAACTCAAGGACAACAGCAAAAAACCACCCTCATAGACTTTATAAGGCCGGGTTCAACCCATCTAACCAAGAACTGACAGTTTAAGCGGCCTCGTTCCAAATCTAACCAGCCCTTCTGAATATGCTTCAATAGAACATTCAATTTTATAGACTGGCGAACGAGGATCCGAACACGTATATCTTAAATTTTCTCAAGATTTGTGATACTTTTCGGTATCACCAGATGTCAAAAGATGCTGCTAGGATTACACTGTTCTCATTCACACTTAGGGATAGAGCAAAAGATTGGTATCACTAAACCCCGATAACATTATTACGTGGGAGCAGCTAGTACGTGGTTTTTTAGATAAATATTTCCCGTTGACAAAGATTACTAAAATAATAAAGGAAATTACTAATTTCCAATTAGGTGACGAGGAGTCAATTTATGAAGCATGGGAATGACACAAGGACCTATAGAGGAAGTATCCACATCATAACCTATCGAATGAATTCCTTCTACAGACATTTTACAATGGAGTTAACCTAGCTACTAGGGGCACCATCAATGCAACAGTCGGCCAGTAATAGATCAAGGAGATGGCCAATAATAGTTACGTATGGACCAGTGAGCGAGGTAGGCAACCTACCACTTTTAGAGAGCAAAAGGGAATCGTCACGGCCAATCAGATGATAGAGATGCAAGCAAAGATTGACAATTTGATGCTACAACTCAATGGTGTGAAATCATCATCCTTTGCTCTGGTTAAGGCCGTGCAATTGAAGTGTAAGTTATGTGGTCAAGTAAATTATAATACTGTGGATTGCTACTTTATAAGAGAGGACAACTAAGAGCAAGTGAACTAAATGGGGGCGCAATATGGACGAGGACGGGGAAACAATCCCTACTCTAACATTTATAACCCCAGGTAGAAGAATCACCCTAACTTTTCCTAGTTGAACAATAATAATGGAGGGCAGTTCAGGCCTCAATGGCAATCGAGCTTTCAGCAAGATAAAACAAGCTCAATGGAGTCAAAGTTGGAAAAACTTTTGGACAAGATCGGAGGCATGATGGAAGCTCATAGGAGGCTCAAGAGCAAGTTCGAGCAAGTAACGAAGAATCATGCTTGTCCATACATAATTTAGAAGTCCAAGTGGGGCAGCTCACAGAGATAATGTCTACTCAGCATGCTAGAACTCTTCCAAGCAATCTCGAGTCCAACCTGAAGGAACATATCATGGTTATAAGTTAGACTCAAGATGAGGAACTAGAAAAGGTAGAAGATAGATGAAAAGGTCAAGTATTTGAAGAAGACCTTTCGATTGAGCTCGTGATGGAGTCAATTCAAGTAATTAGACGGGTATTTCTGTTCCCTATTGCACAGCAGCGAGAGTTATATGTAAAAAGGGAAGAGAAACAATTACGAAAAATTGAGCATAACAAGAACAAGGAAGTGACGGAATAAGTACAGTCGAAGCTTAAACTATAGGAGTTCATCAAGAAGAAGGTTAAAGAGCAACCATTGGAAGAAAACCCCAACATAGTGTCAAAGAAAGATGACCTGGGGTACTTTTTCATCCACTATAGTATCAACAACATTATTATAGACAGGGCATTCACAGACTTAGGCGCGAACATAAATATGATGCCCTATACTTTTAGTCTAAAATTGGGGTTAAGAGAGTTAGTGCCCACTAAGTTTTTGGTTAAGAAGACCGATAGAATGTTGAATAGACCGATGGGAATCATAGAAGATGTGCAAGTAAAAGTTGGTAAATTTATCTTTCCCACAGATTTCTACGTTTTGGATATTAGTGAAAACAAGGAGACTCCGATAATTCTTGGGTGACCGTTCTTAGTCACAACGCGCTTAATTATTGATGTTGATGGGGGCGACTTAACTCTGTCACTAGGGAAGGAGCTTATAACCTTCAAGGTGACCATTAGAGAATATGAAGCTCCTTCACCTCCAGTGGATCTCAAAGAAACCAAGCCTCAAGGTGAATGGGAGGACATAGAGGATCCTGCAAATGCTTTCCCAAAGAAGAACTCACGAAGTAGAAGACGAGATAAAGAAAATTGCAAGGATAGTGGGAATTATAGTATAGTAGCTAAGGTTCAAGATCTGAGATTAATGATGATGCTACCTTTGAACCATTCATTCCAACCACCATGAGCTTAAAGGAGCATCGAGCTACTGATGTAAAAAGAAGCACTGCATGGCAGGCAGCCTATGGGAAAAAATAGTTTCATTGTTTACTTTTGTTGGAACAGTTGAATTCCATAGTTAGATTTATTTTTGGTTTTGTTAAATAAAAGTGGAAAAAGAATAGGATTTTAGAATCATAGGAAGATTGTGTAAATATAAAGAGAGAAGAAAAAAAGGGCTATAAAAGAATTACGAAGTGAAAGAGAAAAGAATTAGGAAAATAACAAATTGGAAGGAAATTGGAGTAGGCGGTATGCTGCATGCCACAATCGTGGCCTGCAACTATGTAGAAATAGGGTTGGTGCGATTTTTCAATGGGATTTTTACTATCTATATATTCAATTCTTACTTCTTTTTCACTTTCACTTTCATTTTCATTTTATCTCTTTAGAATTCAAGCGTCCAAACACTCTCACCTCTCACAAAAAATTTTAACCTTCCGAAATTCTTCCACACTCTGCCTAATCATGCCATGTATTAAGCAATCGGCCCAACGGGAACCTTATGGAAGATAGCAAATTGCAGGACGGGGGAGAAGGAACCGAAAGTGGACTTCAGAGAACCATTCCCTATTTATACCGAGGAGGAAGGTATTCATTTTTTATCCCATCATTCTAGAAAAATTTCAGTTCCTAAATAATTTGATGTTGACACATTAGATAGGTTAGAATTGTGTGAGCAGGTAGAGAACCTAGTCGAGAGAATCCAGTAGGGCCAGTTCATACGGTTCCAATTCCTTGTTTATGAGGAACTTACATTGGAATTCTTTACTACCTTAATCTTTGACCCTAAGAATACCAAGGAATTGTGGTTTAGATTGGGTGGAAGATCATATGAATTGACTGTCGAAATTATGTGTGAGATGTGTGGATTCCCAAAATCCACCATCGTTGATCATTATGATGACTTTCGTCCTTCCCAATGCTAGCATGAGCTGACTGGAATTGAGCGATTCCACATTAAGAATGCACACAATAACATTATCCGGTCCCATGAACACTTGTTGTTGCACAAATTTATGTGTCATCTAGCTTCTAACAAATCAGAAACCAACAAGTGTTCCACTATGGAACTTTTTATAATGTGGTGCATAGACCATAGTATTCCGGTATGCACATCCATGCATATGCTGAATGCCATTGCTATGACTCCACGCAATCAGAGCAACCATCTTGAAATGGAATGCATAGTGTCTGCCATTGCAGAACATTTTGGTGTGGAACGAAGGGGGTTAACAGTTCACCTCCCTGACTTCCTCAACCA
>JANQBM010185621.1:0-23440 GCA_025594535.1 Erythroxylum domingense | reverse complement strand
CATGAGCATGAGATGTGTTTTCCTAATTTCTCTTATTTACCTCACTTGGACCCGTTTCTTTGGTCCGACCCGTTCTACGGAATCGGGATGCTACAAAGTATGTTTTTGTTATCCAACAGCTTTAAGAAGGCAAGTTCTACTTGGGATTTTTTACATGTACCTGTAATCATTTCTAATAATGAGAGTTGGTTGTGAAGATTCATATAGGTTCTTCTATAAAATTTATTTTCATTCTTTTTCTTTTGGGTTACTTGAAGGTTTACATCCAATATTGAGGTAATTAAAGGTAGATTTAAAACTCTTTAGTTAAAATATTTCATAAGTAGCCAATATTTAATATTGCAAGTGTACAACATAGCTATAGTTATTATCGGTAAATATTAATCGATCCCACAAAGACAGTAAGTACTAATAATTAATATTATTATATTATCAAGCTTACAGATTGATTGTGGTTGAATTAATGAAACTAAATTTAAACAATAAAAGTAAGCAAACAACATAATTTAAAGCAAAGAATTGGTGATACTAAATGAATTACCGATATTAGATAATTAGTACATAGGCTTTGAACCCCCTAACCCTTAATTGATTGATTACTTGTCATGCAATTATGTTGTTGATTAATTGGATTGTGGAGATTACTAAGGTATGCTAGTATTTGACCTTGAGTATACTAAAACTAAGGTCTCTAACTAAATTACTTAGGTTAAAACTTTTAGGATTACGTTTTGTATTATGAGTCTCTCTATTAGGTTTGACCCTAATCCAGAAGATATACATCATCCTATCTCTGGGATTGTAATAAATTCTTTCCAATAATCGTAGATATATTCAAACATAGGATTTCTCAATTGCTAAGTATGAAATCAAATTAAATCCTAAAAATCATATTAATAGATAATAAATAAAAAGAATAATTGGATCTCAATAATCAACAACCATAATTACATTAACAAAAGAATCAAAACATGTCAAAGTATTCAACTAAGGTTCATCTGACTTAGATACCAATAGAGAATTTAGCTATATATTGGTGAACACGAAATCATATCCACATAAATAGAAAACAAAATAGAAAATATGAAAATCATTATTCTAAATCTCTCTTATTGTTTTATATCGTGTATTCTGACAATGTAGATGTTTGATCTTGTGTTCTGATGGATTTGTCAATAAAAATCTCGCGTCTTCCCTTTCTTAAGCTCCAAATCACCTCTGGATTCATCTATGAATTTCCCAGAACAATTCTAGCAACTCTCTCCCCATTTTTGCCCCCGAAATGTTTCTTTTATATGAAAATCTAGGTTTTTGGGTTATGCACGTTAGTGTAAATGGCTATGCACAGGAATGTGCATAATTGGAAATCATCGGATATTGCAAAAATCCATAGTTGTGCACTCCTTCTAGATCGCTGATTTCTATTTTATAATGCTTTTTTGTATGAATTCCTCTCTTTTAAGTCCATGAAGGCAATTATCACTTGTAATCACACTTGGAGTAAATTAAGTATCAAATATATGATAGAAGTATAAAATATCAAGGAAAATACATCAAATATGGATGGTAAAAAATAGTTAAATATCCATCTATCAAACATCCCCATACTTAATTTTTTGCTTACCCTCAAGCAAACCATAATAAAAATTATAAATTTTACAACATGAATCCATCATCAATCTTAATCTGTCCATTCATACTATACATCAGCATTATCTTATTGAATCAAATTAATAGACAATTAGAGTCAAGTTGTCCTAAAATTAACTTCCTAAGGAATATTAATAGTAATCACATCAATAATTTCATTGAAATTAAAAGCATATCTTTTTACACCCTTACAAAGATTTCACTCAATGCACTTAAGTGTTTAGGGTGAAAATAATCAAAACTCTCAATCAACGCATAGTAGAATCCTTCCCATAGGCTTGTAATAAAATCACATCTCCACCATTTATGTATAAACTAGAAACAAAAATCAAAAGGTCTTTATAAGGTTATATTAGGGCTTAGGTACAGTATGAATGGGATAATAAAAGAGGTTAAAAGAAGGAAATTTACTCAAAGAGATAGTAGAAGACTTGATTACAAGTATAGGTCTTTTACTATAAATCTATTGGTACTTTATATATTTTTATTTTTCTTTCTTTTCCTTCCTTTTTTTCACAATATTCATTCGGTTCCACAATTTAAGAAATATTGGATCTTTCACAAATTTCAAGTCTTAATAAGTAAATAATTTAAATAATCTTTAAGGTTCAAAAAAATAAAAAGTCTTCAATGAAAAATAGGATAATGGATTATAATTTGGGTTTAAACAATGAAAAAGGTTAAGGCTAAACTTGGTTATTCCAAAAGATAAATTTTGGGTATGGTAGTTTCAAAGAAATAGACTAAGTTGGTAAATCTAAATGCCTTTATTAATGCTTATAATTCAACAAATATGGTCTCAACACGCATAATAAAAGCAAATTCTAGAATTATCCTACTATATATGATATCACCTATGTGAAAGAATAAAAAGAGCTAAAAAAATTTGGAAATATACTTTTTAGGCTTAAAAGCTCATGAAAAAAATGGGTATGTATAAATGTGTAAATAATATGCAATTTCATTCAACTTGAAAATTTCAGTGATTGTGAAAAAGAAAACTAATTTCATTCTAAACATCATCCTTTTGCATAATAATTCAAGTTAATATTCAACGACAACATATAGTATTCATGAACAAAAATCCAATTCAAGACATTGGTTAATAAAATTTATAATCAGGATTATAATAAACTTGAAGAATTTAGTTAAAAATTCAGTCAACCCATCCCCACATTTAAAATTGGACATTGTCCTCAATGTTCATAATATAATTAAATATGTAAGTAAGATGGTTGTTTGGTATTTTCCTGATTGTGGTGATTTGTTGATGTTGATCCATCTAATGTTAAACCTTGCAAAAATAAAAGAAAAGGAGAGGATAAAAAGAAATAGAGAAACTAAAGAAAATAAGATAATTGAAAGAAATCAAACAATAAGAACGAAATAAAAATATGAAAGTATTATAACAAAAAAATCCTAAATCTTGGGCTGCCTCCTAAGGAGCGCTTGGTTAACTTCTTTACCTCGACATATTTCTTTCACTCAAGGTGACTTGGTTAAATTGATGTTTTCATTATTAACATCAAGCTTAATCCTAAGAAATAACTTTACTTGTTGGACATTAATCTTGAAGGTACACTTGTACGGATGACTTACCTTAATTATGCTGTAAGGGAATACATTCTCTACAACAAATGGTCCATTCCATCTTGAATTAAGCTTACTAGGAAATAACCTTAAGTGAGAGTTATATAAGAAACATAATCTCCCTTCTTGAATTATTGGGATTGCTTAATTATACGGTCGTGATAACTTTTGGTATCTTTCCTTATAGATTTTAAAATTTTCATAAGCCATAAGTCTCCATTCGTCCAGTTCACTAACTTGGAGGTTCCTCTTTTCACCTACACTAGAAGATCAAAGTTTACGAGTTTAATAGCCCAATATGCTTTGTGATCTAACTCAACTGGAAGATGACATGCTTTTCCATAGACCAGCCTATAAGTGGTAATGCCAATAGGTGTCTTATACGTCATTTTATAAGCCCATAGAGCGTCACTGAATTTAATTGACTTGTCCTTTCTCTGACGCTCTACAAGCTTTTACAAAATCTGTTTCAAACCCCTATTGGATACCACGACTTGGCCACTAGTTTGAGAGTGATAAGGGGTAGTGATTCTATAATTGATTCTATACTTTTTAAACAAATTTTCAATTTGTACAATACAAAAATATATACCCCTATCACTGATAATCACCCTCGGTGTGTCAAAACGAGAAAATAGAACTTTTAGGAATTTTAAAACAACCCTAGCATCATTCGTTGTTAAAGTTTGTGCTTCCACCCATTTAGAAACATAGTGAATTGTTATTAGGATATATTTGTTGCAAAACAAATTTGGGAATGGGCCCATGATCTCTAACTTCAATCATATGAAGTCACAAACCTCTGGGCATCCCTAATGATTGACGACTAAAAAAAACCTAACTCTAGTACCTTTTGGGTTATTCTGTTGGCACTATGGTGACCTTCCATAGGGATTGTATACTAGTGGTGTAAGATCTTCCACCCCTCCAAGTGAGGTACACATCTCTACACTATTTGATTAGCACAAATGTGGAACAGATAAGGGTCTTCCCAAAGAAAATTCCTTAAATCACTAAAGAATTTCTTCTTATGCTAATAATACAGACCTTTTAGTAAAACCCTAGTGACAAAAAAATTTGTGATGATTGTAAACCAAGGGGTTTCAGTTTCCCTTACTTCCTCCACACTATCGAGACATTCTTCTAAAATAGTATCTTCAATGCCCTCTTTATTCAGTTCTTCCAAATTTGGATTTTGTAGTTGTGATAGATGATTTGCTGCCATGTTTTTCACCCCTTTCTTAACCTTGATCTCTAAATCAAATTTCTACAATGAAAAAATCCATCTAATCAACATAGGCTTAGCATATGGTCTATTCACTAAGTATTTGAGTGCCGAGTGGTCAGTATACACAACCACTTTGGAAAAAAATAAATAAGACCAAAATTTATCGAATGGAAAAACCACGGTTAGTAAATCCTTTTTCGTCATCATGTAATTTTATTAAGCTCCTGTCGATTTCTTACTAGCATAGTAAATTGGTTGAAAATATTTGTCCTTACGCTATCTAATTACCGCTCCCACTACAAAGTCACTTGCATCATACATTAACTTAAAGGGTTGATTCCAATCTGATGTAATCATAATTAGGGCCTTAATCAAATTTTCTTTTAGAATGTTAAAAGCATTTAAACATTCTGCAGTAAATGTTAAATGTATATCCTTCTCTAACAACTTGGTTAAGGGTTTAACAATTTTTGAGAAGTCTTTAATAAGTCTTCTATAAAATCCCAACTTCTTGTTACCTTAACTAACAAAGGGGTAGCAGCTTTTCTATGAGTTCAATTTTGATTTTATCTACTTCAATCCCCCGATGAGAAATTTTATGGCCTAGGACTATATCTTCTTGCACCATAAAGTGACATTTTTCCCAATTTAACACCAGATTTGTCTTTTCGCATCTTTTCAATAGTCTTTCTAGATTATGAAGGCATAGATCAAATGAATCTCCAAAGATGGAAAAGTCATCCAGAAATACGTCCATTATTTCCTCGATTGGATCATTGAAGATACACTTTTAAAATCTAGCAGGTGTATTATATAACCCAAAGGACATCCTTCTATAGGCAAATGTACCATAGGAAATTGTGAAGGTTGTTTTATCTTGATCTTCCGAAGCAATTGGGATTTGAAAATAGCCTGAAAGTATGTCCAAGAAGCAGAAGTACATATGTCTATTTAATTGTTCCACCATTTGATCTATAAAAGGCAAAGGGAAGTGATCTTTTCTAGTTGCAACATTCAATTTCCTATAGTCAATGCACACTCTCCGTCCAGTGACAGTTGTTATAGGAATTAACTCATTCTTTTCATTAGGGGCAATTGTCATTCCTCCTTTCTTTGGTACAACTTACATAAGACTCGCCCAAGGACTATCAGAAATGAGGTAAATCACTCTAGGATCTAAGAGTTTTATTACCCTTGCTTTAACTACATCCTTCATGTTTAGATTAAACCTTCTTTAAGGTTGCACCATTGGTTTAAACTCCTCCTTTATTAGAATTTTATGTATGTAAAAGGAAGGATTAATTTCTATGATGTCTGAGATCTTCCATGCAATTGCCTTTTTATACTTCCTTAGCACGTTTGATAGCTTTTCCCTTTGTTACACCTCTAGTGTTGTTGCAATAATCAATGGTAGTTTTGAGTTCTTCTTCAGAAATACATATTTCAAATGATTAGGGATTGTTTTCAACTCTAATTATGGTGGTTCTTGAATGGAGAGTTTTAATCTTGTCTCCATACTCTTATTGATTTTTTCACTTTCTTAGATCTCATGAAGTGCTCCTTATTGTCATGCTCCTCCTCATCTTGAGTCATAAACAACTCCTGCTTCTCATTAGATATAATTCCTCATAATTTCTGGAGTTACAAAATCTTCGACGTCACAAAAATCATCACATTCAAGAGCTCCTCTCTTTGCATAAGATATTTTGAAACTTACCACTTCTTCTCACACCTTGAGAACTAGTTTACCATCACTAACATCTTTGATGGCTCTAGTTGTAGCTAGGAGGAGACGTGTTAAGACTAAAGGTACTTCAATGTCTTTGTCCATATTGAGGATGAAAAAATCAATTGGGAAGATGAACATGTCAGCCTTGACTAATACATCCTCAATAATCCCGTTGGGATATTGAACAGATCGATTAGCTAATTAGATGCTCATCCTAGTAGGATTAGGTTCTCCTAATCCCAGTTTCTCATATGGCAGATTACCAATGATACAAAGGATAGTAAAACTCCCTAGAACTTTAAATTTTTTTGGTAACTTGTTTTGTAAGTTCACTGAGCATTCTTTGTTTAACTACACTGTGGCTAATTCCTCTAACTTCTTCTTATTAGATAACAACTCCTTTATAAATTTTGTATTCTTGGGCATTTGTGCTAGGGCTTCTATAAGAGGTATATTAATATGAAGTTGTTTGAATATCTCAAAGAACTTTTCGAACTGCTCACTCATTTGATCCTTCTTTAGCCTTACTGGGTATGGTACGATGGGTTATAATTTCTATATTTTGGGAGGAATCTCCACCTTTTTAGTCTTTTTTTGACTCTTCTATCGATCCTCCTCTTCACTACATGGGCTAGTTTTTACTTATAACTCCTTTCTATTTAAATTTAGACAGCCCTCACATGCTTATTAGAGGTTGGTTCTGCAAAATTGAGGATATTGTCGTTTAGCCTTTCCACTATTATTGTTGCTAATTGGTTAAATTGCACCTCTAAATTATGTATAGACATTTTTTGTCTTTGATTTTTTTCTTTTAAGTCCTGAATGAAGTCCAATATCATGTCTTCTATACTTAGCTTTTTGGGTTGTAATGCTTGTGCTTGAAATGTAAGTGGAGGTTTATTCCTTTGTTAAACCAAATGATACGTGTTTAAATTGTTGATACATTTAATCATTTACACTTAGCGATTAATGATATGAAATTTCTTAAGATACTCACTTTAATTTATAAATGATTTTAGGTAAAATTTGGAAGCAAAGAAATTAAAGTGGATTGAAAGCACAACAATTGGATCAATTTTTAGAAATTAATATTTACTTGTCTTCATGGAATAAGAAGAACAAAGTTAGAGCAAGAAGAAAACAAATTCAGTCCAAAAACAAAAGACAAGCAAGAAGTGACTGGGAGGTGAGAAAAACGGCGTCATATGATGAAAGCATAAGGAGTAAAACAATAAAGCAACATGAAGGAGCAAAAAGTATGCAAACGATGACGCACAACTTCAAAATGTAGAAAACGTCTACGTTTTCTGCTTAAAACGCGACATGAAATGTAGACAAGAGCTAAGATGTGAGATGATGAAGGGTTTTTAGCTACAGTCTACTTGGACCATAAACTATGAAGTTAATTTGTCCCATCGATACACTGGATGCTATAGTGAAAGAAGCGTAGAGTTGTGGCAAAAAGAAATAAAGAAGAGATTGGTGTAGCAATAGAAGGGAGAAGAGTGGCAGGAGAAGCAAAAGAAAAGAGTGGGGCTTGCGGTAGAACAAAAAGAGAAGGAGCGTGAATAGTAAGTAGTCCATTGATATTAAATTGTCACTTCAATGAATAGTGTCATGAATAGTAAAGAAGAGAAGCTTAGGCAGTGAAGAGATAAGGGGGTTCAGTTGGGGTAGTTTTTATAGGGATTGAAGCATTTTCTTTGGAAAGATTTATGGAAGGTTAAATTCTCGATGCCAGTTCGGAGGCAACATCGACGTCGATGACTTGGTTTAAGCATTTTTTTATTATTTTGTTATTTCTTTCTCTCATTAGAAATTGATTGTATTATCCTATGTTAATTGATTTGGGTTTTGTATATGAATTGATTTTAATGCGCTCATTGAATCGTTTGATTGCATACCCATTGCTAGAATTTTGATATAATCAGTAATTGTTATGTTGAATTTCATGTGTAGTGACCAATGATTCATATTCTGACTTATCCCATTTTAAAATGTTTGGATTTGCATCCATAAAGGTAATCTATGATGTAGGCATCATTGAAGGATCTCTTTAAATCTCTCCCAAGTGTCATACAATGATTCTCCTTTAGTTTGAGAGTAAGACAAGATGTTGTTCCTTTGCAATCTTTGCAGGAGGAAAGTATTTCAGTAAAAAATTTTCGGCCACTTAATCCTAGGTAATCAATGACAAACGTGGCATAGAATTTAGCCACTACTTTGGTTTTCCTCTCAAAGAGAAAGGAAATAGACACAATCTAATGGCATCATCATTCATTCCATTTATTTTAAAGGTATCGTAGATCTTTAAGAAGTTAGAGATGTGTGCATTAGGGTCCTTATTTCGGAGTCCATTAAATTGGACTAACTATTGTAAGATCAAAATGATGCTTAGCTTGATCACAAAATTGTTTGCTTTTATAGTCAATCTCACAACGATGGATTTCGTGCCATTTAGGTCAAGCCTAGCATAGTTGAACATTGTTCAGGTTAGTCTACCATATTGTGTGATTCTTTGGTGTCTGCGTGACCTTCCATATCCTCTATTCGACAATATAATTTAAACTCCCTAAGGTTTGTTCTACGATGATTCATATGCACAGTTCTTTTTATCTTTGGATCTATATCAAATAAGTTCTCAGTGTTACTTTGAGTCATAAGCTGACTTGGAGTTTAGTCTAAACTAAGGACATATCCTAACTAAAAAAAATAAATTAAATAATGTAACATAAAAACAAGCAATTAAAGTAAAACAAATTAAATAAAAAAGTAACTGAAACAAATACACAAACAAAAGAAATGACTAGATTAATAAAACTCAAATGTTCCTAATATCATCGTCCTGACAACGACGCCAAAAACTTGGTTAGACTATTTTGTGAGTAGCTAATATTTAATATTGCAAGTGCACGACGTAGCTGTAGCTAACAAGTACAAGTCGATCCTAAAAGGACGATAAGTACTAGTAATTACTATTATTATATTATCTAACCTACATATTGATTGTGGTTGAATTAATGAAACTAAAATTAAATAATTAAAGTAAACAAACAACACGATTTAAAGTAAAGAATTGGTGATACTAAATTAATTACCGAGATCGGATAATTAGTACTTAGGCTTCGAATCCCCCTAAACCCTTAACTGATTGATTATTTTTCATGCAATTATGTTGTTGATTAATTAGATCATGAATATTCCTAAGGTATGCTAGTAGCTGACCTTGAGTCTACTGACAATTAATCCTAAGGTCCCTAACCGAATTACTCAGGTTAAAACTTATAGGATTATGTTATCGTATTATAAATCCCTCTATTAAGTTTGACCCTAATCTAGAAGATTTATGTCAGCCTATCTCTAGGATTGTAATAAACTCTTTCTAACTACCATAGATCTATACAAACCTAGGATTTCTCAATTGCTAAGTATGAAATCAAATTAAAGTCTAAAAATTAGTTTAATAGATAATAAATAAAACGAATAATTGGATCTTAATAATCAACAACCACAAATGCATTAACAAAAGAATCAAAAGATGTCAAAGTATTTAACTAGGGTTCATTTAACCTAGATATTAATAGAGAATTTAGCTATACATCAGCAAAGAAAAAATCATATCCATATAAACAAAAAATAGAATATAAAACATCGAAATCATAATTCTAAATCTCCCTAATTGTTCTCTATCATGTATTTTAACAAAGTAGATGTCCAATCTTATGTTTTGAAGGATCTTTTGATAAAAATTTTGCTCTAAATCACCTTAGGAATCATTTATGAACTTCCTCGAACAATACTAGTGCATAAGAATGTGTAGAATTGGAAATTTTCGCATGTCGCAAAAGTGTACTATCGTGCACGGCTTCAAAATTGCTGATTTTTTGTTTTACATTGCTTCTTTGTTCAAATTCCTCTCTTTTATGTCCATGAAGGCAATTATCACCTATAAACACCCTTGGAGCAAATTAAGTACCAAATATATGATAAATTTATAAAATATCAAGCAAAATACAACAAATATAGGTGGTAAAATAGAGTCAAGCATCCAACTTCACCCTTCTCTGTGATTTTTCACATAGACTCATGATTACCAAATGACTTTCTTTAACTTCCAATTCTTTTTAAACGTCTTAGAAAGAGATAAAAGCATGGTTTTTGGTGCTTAAAAGTAATTGTGAGGAAGGTAATGAGAAAGTTGGACTTCCAAATTGTAAGAAGAATTTTATAAGGTATGGTAACGAATTGTAGAGACTAGCTTAGAAACCTAAGTTGGCCTAATTATTCATCCAAAACTGCGTAGTATTTAGATTAATAGTAATGTTAAAATGTAGCTCATCATAATTATAAGCGTGATTAGGGGTTAATGTTGTGTATGTAACCTTATTTTGAGATTTTCGGTGATTGTTGAGAATTTTATAGTTCATGGGAATGACGAACTAGTGAAAACATGACAAAAGAATCTGTTCTAAGGAGATACATAGATGTGTAAAGTGCTATACACTCGTGTCTTGACTTACACAACTGTGTGGATCAATCATGTAAATCTTTGTTAACATGTGGAGAAAGTGTGAAGAGGTGAAAACATACATAATCTTGTACACGGTCGTGTACATGCTCATGTGAAGATACACAACCATGTGTGGAGACCGTGTAACTCTCTGTAACCATTTATGTTTGTGACTAAGGCAGTGATGGACAGATACACAGTTTCTTTCACAGTTGTGTAGTTGCAGAAAACCTTATTTTGTGACATAAAAGAGAAAATTTGTAGGTTTTTATAGAGAGTGCAACCACAATTTCCAAAAGTGAGGAAAAACACAAAGAGGGTAAGTAGGGTTGTATTCTCATCCTTGTTTGAATGTTTTGGGATTGGCTTGAGTGATTGTGTATTTTGATATCAACTTTGGTTTCAATCCTAAAACTTTATGGGACAATTTGTTATTTCATGGATGAGAGGTCAACTTTTCTTCTAAATCCTTATTGATTTTAGTGAATTTATTTATTAGTTTCCCTCGTGGTTTTTCCCTCTATACTAGACTTTTTCCCGTTAAATCTTCATCTTCGTTTCATTTTTTATTATCTTATTCTCATATTTTTCTTGTCATTAATATTTGGTTGATCTTTTAGAGATTTGTGTGCTAGTCTCCCAAGTGTAATCAGAGCCATTATAATGGAAGGTGGAAAGAGCTCTATGGTTAAATTAACACCATCAAATTACTTAATATAAAGGCCTATGATGCAAGACCTTCTACATTGAAAGGATCTCTTTTGATCCTATTGATATGGACAGAGGTTTGAAGGATGATGTTCCTTTAAGACCTAAAAAGTTTTTAGATAGAGAAATATAAAAGATGAAGCAAAAATCTTTGGGTACTATCAAACAATAGATTAATATCAACATATTCAACCATATGTCTTTAGAAATAGATCCTTTAAAGCTATAGAAGAAGGTAAAAGGTATGTATGAAAGGAAGACTTCCCAAAACAAGGCCTCTCTAATTAAGAGGCTTGTGAATTTGAAGTTAAAGGTTGGAAAATCAATTTCAGAGCATCTAAGTAATTTTTAGGACATAATTAACAAGCTTACAACAATTAAGATCATTCTTGATGATGAGCTTCAAACTCTATTCCTGTTGAGTATAGTACTGGATAGCTAGGAAATGTTAGTGGTGATGATTAGCAATTCAGCTCCTGAAGGTATGATCTCTTTGTTTGTAATCAAAGGGAGTATGTTTAATGAAGAAATTAGAAGAAATGAGATTGGAATTGACAATGTACAAGCATTTGTGACAGAAAGTGGGAGGAACAAGAGTAAGGGTCCTAAAGGTGACAAAGAAATAAAGGCATACCACTATTGCGATAAACTAGGACAAATTAAGGTTGTGCTATAAGTGGAAGAAAGGTTAGAAAAACAATGATCATTAGAATGATGGTGATTATAAGAGTAAAGCTGTAACTACTTCAATAACAAATGATGAAGTATCCCTAGATGAATGATTCCATTTAAGCAATTATAGTTTTGAATGGCTTATTGATAAGGAAGCATCTTGTAATTATGTTCTAAAGATGGAGTACTTGTCAAGCTACAAGAGTGGAGATTTCAAAAGTATAAAGATACAAAACCAAAGTTTTGTCAAGATAGTATCTATGGGTGTTATCCAAGTTTAGACTAGGTATAGGAGATATCCAAGTTCAGACTAACGTCAGATGCTTACTAACCTTGAAAGATGTACGTCACATCCTCGATCTAAGGCTAAATATATTATCAATCAATATGTTAGATCAAAAAATTTCTCAGTACACTATCGTGGATATGAAGTGGAAACTATCCAAAGGCACAATGATGATTGCCTAAGGAGAGTTATGTTGCTTACTATACAAGATACATTTAAAGGTGAGTGGTGGTGATGAAGTATACACAGTGGAAAAGGAATCTTCACCGAATATGTGGCATCGATGATTGAGACACATAAGTGAGAAAGGATTAAAGTTACTGGCTGAAAATTCCTTATCCTGGTTAAAAACTCACAACTACTTAATCCTTGCAATCATTTCTTGGCTAGAAAGTAGCATCAAGTCTCTTTCAAGTGAAGATTTATAAGGACGTTAGAGTTATTGGAGTTTGTGCATTCAAATGTCTATAATCCTATTGAGGAGGAGTCACTAGAAGGTAACAAATATTTATTTTTTTATATTCATTGATGATGCTTCAAGAAAGACTTGAGTGTACATTTTGAATATGAGAGTTAAGTGTTTAATATTTTTAAGAAGTTTCATCTTATGGTAGAAAGGGAAGCTGAGAGGAAACTAAAGTGCCTATGAATAGACAATGGAAGGAAGTAGGGAAGCTGAGAGGAAACTAAAGTGCCTATGAATAGATAACAGAAGGAAGTATACTTCTAAGGTGTTTGAAGAATACTATACATCGTAAAGCAATAGATATGAAAAAACCAAACCAAGGACTCCGCATCATAATCGGGTTGTTGAGAGGACGAACAAAACCATTGTGAAGAAGCTCCATTGGATGCTTAGAATGTCTATCTTGCTAAAGATATTTTAAGGAGAATTTTTCCAAACAGAGATCTAAATGATCAATCAAGCTCCCTCCATTCAATTGGATTTTGAAATTTTCAAGAGAGCGTGGATTGGCAAGGATCTCATATATCATCATTTAAGAGTTTTTGGCTATAACATGTACCCAAGGATCAGAGAAAGAAGCTTGATTCAAAGATAATACCTTTCATCTTTGTTGGATATGGTGGTGATCAATTCAACTTCAAACTTTATGACTTAAAGAACTAAAAGGTGGTCAGAACCTGAGATGTGGTGTTCCAGGAGCATGAGAGAGGTGTCAATCTTCTGAATGGAGATAAATCATCATGATACAGCTCATCAAATGGCATAGTTAACTCTTTGCCAATTTCAACTATTGACCAGTATATAGGTGAAAAAGATGAAATGTGTGACTAAGTACACAATGATGGTGATTAGATACAATCTAATAAAGCTAGTAAAGAAAAAGGTAAGGCTATTAGTGAAAGGATTCAATCAAAAGAAGGGTATTGAATTTAATGAAATCTTTTCAGCGGTAGTCAAGATAACCTCAATAGGAACTATTTTGGGTCTAACTACCCATTTAGATCTTGAACTCCAACAACTAGATGTTATATGAACCTTCTTGCATGAAGATTTGAAAGAGGAGATATACATAGAGCATCTAGAAGGTTTCAAAGCTAAGGAAAAGGAAAATCTGGTCTACAAATTAAAGAAAATTCTTTACGACTTAAAACAAGCTCTAAGGCAATGGTATCAGAAGTTTGATTACTTTATGACAAATCATGGTTTCAAATGAACATTTACTAATGTTTGCATGTATTTTAAGAAGTTCTTTGGTGAGAACTTCATCATTCTTCTTCTTTATATTAATGATATGTTGATTGTGGTTCAAATGACACTGTAGAATCCCAAATTTGAAGGAGAACTTATCCAAATCTTTTGAGATAAAAGATTTGGAGAAGTTTTTTCGTGAGAACTTCATTATTCTTCTTCTTTATATTGATGATATGTTGATTGTGGGTCAAATAACATTGATAGAATCCTAAATTTTAAGGACGATTTGTCCAAATATTTTAAGATGAAGGACTTGGACCTATAAAGTAGATTTTGAATGTAAAGATAACTCGAGATAGGAAGAAAAAGAGATTATGGTTATCTCAGGAGAGATATAGTTAATGAGTGCTATAAATGTTCAATATATAGCATATCAAGCTAGTTAGCAAGCCACTGGCATCATAATTCAAGCTATGTAAGCATTCATAATCCCTTAATAAAAAAGGAGAAATATGGTATTTCCTCTATTCCATTCTCATCTGCAGTAAGGTCTTTGATGTACGTAATGGTGTGTATAAAGCTAAATATTGCTTAAGCCATTGGGATGGTGAGCATATTTTTGTCAAATCCAGGCAGGTTTACTGGAAAGTAGTGAAATGAATTTTAAGATACTTAAGAGGCATATTGAAGTAGAGTTTTTTCTTTGGTAATAATGAGAAAAATCTAGAAGGTTTTACAGATGCAAATATGACTAGAGATTAGTGGAAGAAAATCCACTTCAAGCACTGCTCAACTTTGCAGGGGGATCCATCTCATGGAAATACAAGCTACAAAAGTATGTGGATTTATCTACAACTAAAGCAGAATACATAGCTGCAGTGGAATCTTGTAAGGAGATGATCTGGCTGGAAAGGTTCCTTTAAGAGTTAAATGTGAAGCAAAAAGATCATGTAGTATTTTGTGATAGTCAAAGTACTATTGGCTTAAACAAGAATACTATGTATCATTCTCATACAAAGCACATAGACATTAGATATCGTTAGTTGAGCTCTGTGATAGAAGAATAAAAATTAATATTGAAGAAATTCATACAGATTTGAATGGTATTGAGATGCTAACTAAATTCGTTCTCATAAACAAGCATAAGCTTTATAGTAAGCTTGTCGAGATGTATCTTAAATGGATGAACAAGAATAATTTCTTCCATACAGTTAGGCTAGAGGTGGAGCATGTTGTGTGTCCAACCCTATTTTGAGACTTTCGGTGATTATTGACGGCTTTATGGTTTGTAGGAATGTCGAACGAGTGAAACGTAATAGAAGAATCTTTTTTGGGGAGACACACAACTGTGTAGAGTGCTACACACCTGTGTTTTGACTTACAAAATTGAGTGGATCAACCGTATAAGTCTCTGTAAATGTGTGGAGAAATTTTAAAGGCACAACTATGTTTGGAGACTGTGTAACTCTTTGTAACCATGTATGTTTGTAGCTAAACTGGTGCTAGAAAGATACATGGTTATTTACTCGTCTATGCAAGTGACTTTATAAGTTACAAAAAACCTTATTTCATGATATAAAAGAGAAAAAGATGTAAGTTTTTGCAAAAAGTGTGACTATAACGTCTAAAAGAGAAAAAACATAAAGAGGGCAAAAAGGGATGCATTCTCATCATTGGTTAATTGTTTTGGAGATTGGTTTGAGTGATTGTTGATTGTGATACCAAATTTGGTTTCAATCCTAAAACATTGTAAGACAACTTGTTATTTTAGGGGTGCGAGATAAAATTTTCTTGTAAATCCTTATTAAGTTTAATGGATTTATCTATTGGTGTGCCTTGTGGTTTTTTCCTCTATGATAAAGGGTTTTTCACATTAAATCTTAGTATTTGTTTCCTTGTTTAGTTTCTTATTTTCATATTTTTCTACTGCTGCAACTTGAAGAATTCTTTCTCATCATTAATATTTAATTGATCTTTTAGAGAGTTGTGTATTAGTCTCCCAACAATTGGCTACAGAAGCCACAAGTAACTCACAGACATTGGACCTAAATTATATGTCAATGGACCTATCTCTACTATAAAATCCCGAGCCACAAAATCTCACATAAAATAGGAAAGAGAATGTGATTAAATATATGGCTAGCTCTGTTCAGTGATGCATAAATTTGGTTAACAGGTGACCCAAATAGAGATTTTTTCTCTGAGCAATTCAAGTGAAGTTGATCGGATAAAAATATTGAAATTAAAGGTCGAACCCAACGCTCATTTATATATTTTTTAGTCAAGTATTACCGCTCTGACATTGTCAAATTAAGTTAGTTGTATCCAATGCTTATAACTGCGGGCATTTGAAAATAATCATTATCATGGTATGTACTTAGACCAGCATAGTGTTACATTTGAAACTACTCGAATACTACTGCTGAAAGGATAACGGACGTGGTTGAAAAATTGTAAGAGTTCAATTTGCTGCCTCTTTAGAGTTGTAGGATTTGGCATATTGAATGTGGGAAACGAAATAGGCAACAACAATTCTAGATTGCAAGGTATGGCTTGAAACATTTAAATTATGCTAGTACTTCAAAAAGGTGACTGTTAATTATTATTATGATGCTACTGGAATAATGTGGAAGAAGAACATAGCCCAACTGAACCTCGGGTAGATATTTTGCATAGAACTGTTCCAATTAAAGTTTTCGAAGAAGTGAATCATGACATTGTTGCATCTCAAAGTGAAGAACAGACAGTGTTAGGTCCTCATGATCAGGAAAGAGCAGGACAGACAAATGCTGATGGTCAAATATCATCAATCAGAAAAGGTTTAGATCTTTATGAATGTCGAGCATATAAACCAAATTTATCCATCGATTTTCGTTAGAACGAGTACCCTGGTATTCATCTAGTTTTCCAAAATAAAAGGATATGTTTCTAGAAGAATAAATTACTTGCCAGAGGTGCGAGACTGAGTTAGAT
The DNA here is from genome assembly GCA_025594535.1 of Erythroxylum domingense. Taxonomy (NCBI): domain Eukaryota; kingdom Viridiplantae; phylum Streptophyta; class Magnoliopsida; order Malpighiales; family Erythroxylaceae; genus Erythroxylum; species Erythroxylum domingense. The sequence continues at coordinate 6,437 of JANQBM010185621.1, read as the reverse complement.
CTTTTTTTTATACAGAAGGACTAAATGAACTAAAAACTACAATTGAAGGTCACAAACTTTGACAAAAAGAGGTGCCTTATAAGTCCTGTGTAAAGATCGGGAGGCATTGCTCGTGTAGATCACGGAGAATATGAGTTCCCGGAGTGGTGAACGAAGCTAAATACACTAGCTGATCTACATACTGATTGTCTTCCCTGTAAATATGCTGCAGCTGAATATCCCAAGCGTGCCGCTTCAACTCCTGGAAACCCCGGATTTCCTATGACACATCAAATAATGAGAGGTTAGAAGAGGAGAGGATATTAATAACCTCCAATGAGTTTACCTTTAAAATCACTTGTCAGTGTCCTAAGTCCCATGCCAGTTGTAGACTTGTGATGGCCCCATGAAGTTCGGCCATAAGCGGAGAACATAGTCCAATGCATTTTAAAAAACCACCACACCATTGTCCATTGCTATTGTGAAGTAGCCCCCTAGCTGTGCCAATACCGGATCCGGACTGGATAGCCCCATCGGTATTAATTTTAACCCAGCCTTTTGGTGGGCGAACCTAATCGATAAGGGTTCCTAATGGAGCCCCTACTATAGGAATGGCTCGACCTGTCACTCTTTTCGCCTTCTCGATCCAGTCAATGTATTTCAAGACAATTTGGCTTTCTTGAATGGGCCAGTGAAACGCCTCCTCAAAAATACATTTGTTTCGCCACTATCAGACATACCAGCATGCAGTGTCAAAAATAATCGCCCACTCAAAATGGTGACCTTGATGCATTTTGCCAAGGTTAATGAGCAACCACGATTCGAGTGTCAGATGGAAAAAAGAGTTATCCCTCCCCACCCTTAGAAATTGTTTCCGAAAATAGGAAACCCTGCTACAATCTCTGATGGCATGCAAAACGAACTCTTCTTGGGTATAGAAGGGGCATTTGGAGTCCGTGGAGGTATACCTAATCACTCGCTCCTTATTTGTGAGCAGTTTATTTTTGGTCAGTAGCCACAGGAATGAACGAATCTGTTGTCCTTCTGATGAACCTTCAAAACCTAAAACTAAATCCAACAAGATTAGCATTGAAGATTCGGAAATACTACCGGCCTTTTCTAAGTGGAAAATTAAGACTTTCCGTCAGAATTGGAATTGGACAATCTTTTAGAAACAAGAATAAGTCAGTTTGAGAATGAGGATTCCCTTGGAAAAGGTTAGCATACCTCATCCTACTTAGCAAATCTCAATCACCTATATCTTGACATAATCAGGTTTTTAGTTCCTAAAAATTACTTCAATAGTGTCTTTACGATATTCTTCTATCTTTGTGCTCTCAAAGTTCTTTGTTTACATAGTAGTACATACATATACACATATTGCATAATGGAAATATATTTATCATCTATTTTGGTTTATCATACTGAAATAGATGAATGGATGATTTTGAATTTAACTTTTGTAGCTGAATCTTCATCAGATGATCCTAAAAATGAAGATTTGATATCCCTGAGAATTGATCATTATGACTTACCAATTATTCACGGCGATCCTAGTGTTAGGAATTGAGAGTAAGTAAACAATGACTTAGTTTCTAGGGCGTGATTCTTACTAGCAGCTCTCGGCAAACTATTCCAAACATTTTAGTCATCTGTTTAGCTCACTTAATATGTAGAGAGAGAAAGTTGAGAAAATATCATCCTCTTTGGAGCAAATCCCACCTTCTGCAGGTTTTCTTCCTCTGGGAAAATCCCATCTGCCTTACTCCCAACATCTTCCTCTTGTACCCTGCTCGTCCCTTTAACATCCTCCACTTGAATCCTCTCTTTGACTAGGGGTATTGCTGCCTTTTCACCCATAATTTTCTTTCCTGTCCACTTCTCCTTTTTGTTACCAAAACAACACTCAACCAAACTCTATAATACAGCCACCCACCAAAATTAGGATATTTCCTTACGATAACTGACACTCAACCTTACGATAAAATTGATCGAATTCCCTCCTTTACTCTTAAACACTTCAGCATCTTCCTCCTCCTAACCTCCCCATACACCATCTACCCTAAACGTTGCTAATCTAGCTAAACTTGGAAACTGTCAACAATTGTGGCCAATGCTTATCATGCCTACAATTTGTGTCAATAATTATGGCTGTCCACAATTACTGTAAGGAACTCCTGCATATGAAAAAACAAGTGTAGTATAAGGATATAGGCAGAACAAAAGAAAGAGAAACATAAGGTGAGAGAGAAAAAAGAAAGAGAGAAAAATATACCGCATATTTTTATGGGTGTAGCTTTTTCCCCGTAAAATCTGTGTGTCTATTTTATCTTCATTATTATTCCTTCAGTCCTATTTAGCTACAAACTTGCTCTAATCTGGTCAATTTTCACAACAAGTGGTATTAGAGCGAAGTGAGAAAATTACTACAAATTTTTTGGCGTAATCTAGCTGAAGTTCGGGTGAGCATAGTGAAAGTTGGTGAACAATAACTACAAAGGTTACAATTGTTCATGAATTTATTTTTGCATTAAACTATGCAGTCACTGTAATTTAAGTATATATTACTATTCACATGTATGATACTATTCATACATGCGCATACAAAACTGTTCACATATACGTTTACTGTTCATACAACTATAGTGGAAGCTAAATTCTGTTCGCTATAAAAGTAATGACAGTAAAATTTGAGATTGAAAAGTTCAATGAGAGTAATTTCTAATTGTGGAAGTTGAAGATGAAGGCTATCTTGAGAAAAGATAATTGTCAGGCAGCCATTAGTGAATGGCTAGTTGGAGCTACAAATGAAAAGTGAAATGAGATGGACGAGAATGCTATTGCAAATCTTCATATGGAACTAGCAGATGGGGTGTTGTCAAGCATAAAGGAGAAAAAGATGGCAAAAGAGATTTGGGATTATCTCATAAAGTTATACGAGGCCAAATCACTCCACAACAAAATTTTTCTAAAGAGGAAACTATACACTTTGTGTATGGAAAAATCCACTTCAGTTATAGAGCACTTAAATACTTTAAATACTCTATTTTTCTAACTCACATCATTGGGGCACACAATAGAGATAAGTGAACGTGCAGAACTTCTACTCCAAAGTCTACCAGATTTGTATGATCAACTCGTCATCAATTTAACAATCAACACAGACACTCTAGTCTTCGACAATATTACAGCTGCTATTCTAGAAGAAGAGAGTTGGTGCAAAAGTAAGGAAGGTAGGTTGGCAAGTTCCTAACAAGTGGAGGCCTTGACGGTGACGAGAGGAAGATCAATAAAATGTGCCCTGAGTGGGAGTCATAGTCATGATAGATCAAAATCTAGAAGTAAGAAGAATTTTAAGTGCTACAATTATGTCAAGAAAGGGCACCTGAAGATGGAATCTACATAAGAAAGATTATATTCCTTAAGTAAATACGACAACTACTTCAAATGATAGAGGTGCAATGGTCTATAAAGCAACAATGACTATTGAAGGTAAGAGAAGATTTGTTGATGTATGGCTTCTCGATTCAGTAGCTATTTTTCATATGATCTTTCGAAGAGATTGGTTCCATCAGTATGAATCTGTCTCTAGGAGATTTGTGTATAGCTCTAATGATCAAGCTTTGAAGATCGTTGGTATCGGCACCATCAAGATAAAGATGTATGATGGGACAATTCAGACTATTAAAAAAGTATGACATATAAAGGGCTTGAAGAAGAATTTGTTATCTGTAGGACAACTGGATGATCTCAGTTTTAGATTTGAGATTCAAAACAAAATCATAAAGGTAATTAAAGGAGTACTGGTATTTATGAAAGCAGAGAAGATTGCTGCAAATTTATATATATTGAAGGGAGTAACTTTGCAAGAAAGAGAGGCATCCGTTATTGTGACTAGTTCAGATGACAACTCAGTAATGACGTGGTATAAAAAGCTTGGACATATGTCAGAACAAGGAATGAAGATACTTGTAGAGAAGAATCTACTTTTAGGTCTCACAAAGGTATCATTACCCTTCTGTGAGCATTGCATTGTGAGTAAACGACATCAACTGAAGTTTAACACATCAAAGTTTAGAACCAAAGAAATTCTAGAATTGATTCACTCTGATGTGTGACAAGCACCAGTTATGTCCGTAAGTGGATCAAATTTCTTTGTATCATTCATTAATGATTATTCGAGGAGATGTTAGGTGTTTCCTATCAAGAGGAAGCCAGATGTGTTTCCAAGTTTCAAATTTTACAAAGTGTGGGTGGAACTCGAATCTGGTAAGAAGATTAAGTGTTTACGGTCAAATAATGGAGGAGAATATACTGGTAAAGAATTTGATGAATTTTACAAATAATAAGGCATCAAAAGGCATTTCGCAAAAGCGTACACTCTTCAACAAAAATATAGCAGAACGAATAAATAAAACTCTATTGGAAAGATCAAGAGCAATGTTGAGAACTGCAAGCTTAGATAAGAAATTCTAGGCAGCATCAGTCAATACCATCTGTTATGTGGTGAATCGAGCTCCATCAACTGCAATTAAGTTGAAGACATCGATGGAGATGTGGACTGGAAAACCAGTGGATTATTCCAACCTCCATATATTTGGCAGTCATGCCTATGTGATGTTCAATGCCTAAGAAACTACGAAGTTGGATCCAAAATCTAGAAGATTTATTTTCTTGGGATATACTGAAAGAGTAAAGGGGTATTGTCTGTGGGATACCACTGCTTACAAGATTGTTATCAATAGGGATGTTATCTTTATGGAAGATAAGGATCAAGAGCAAACAGAAAATGTTGGAATTGCATAAGAGAATCCAAAGACTACAATAGTATAGATGGAAAGGGAATTTGATCAAAATGTTTCTTCTAAAGTTGCACCAGAGCATAAGGAGCAAGAACTAGTCTAATCTGATGTTTTAAATACTAGGAGATCAATTCACACAAGAAGAGTACCAAGCTGGCACTCAGATTATATTATGGAGAGCAATATTGCATACTGTCTTTTAACTGAAGACAGAGAGCCATTAACTCTTTAAGAAATAATGACTAGTTCAGATGCATCTTAGTGGATGGCAACAATGTAGGAAGAAATTGAAGCTCTGTATAAGAATAAGACATGGAAGCTGGTATCAGTACCACAAGGAAGAAAGCTTATTGGAAATAAATAGGTTTACAAGATCAAGCGGAGTGGTGACGATCAAGTAGAGCAATATCGTGCTAGATTGGTGGTAAAATGATACGCTCAAATGGAAGGTGCTAGAACCCCTCCCCGGGCGGGTCATGGGCTCGACGTCCTACGTGACATCTGGACGCGTTCCCACGAGGGAGGAATTCCCCACCAGTGATACTTAAAACGAACAAACTCGTTTAACTTACCTCCTAACAAAAGTTTGAGGTAAATCATAAAAAAAATTCAACAAGTGTTGACCCCGGGAAAAATGCGTGGTGGGATCGTAAAATAAGCATAGACATTAAAATAAGTCAATCAAAAACAAAAATTTCAGAAAAATATTTAATACACAATTTAATAGATAACAATGATTTAATTAAAAAGGCTAATAATGACTTTCATATGATTTAAATTTTTTTGAAGGGTAAAAATAATTTCCCCTATTTATAAAAATGAATCCATGTCCAAAAGTAATCCAAAAATATTTAATTGATAGTAAAATCAAAAGTGGGTTTTTTGAAAAATAGAAAAGAAAAAAAATCAAAAGGGCTGGAGATTCGATAGAGGTTGCGATCGTTCACTGGAACGATCGCAACTCTCAGCGAATTTGGAAGAGTTGCGATCGTTCCATAGAACGATCGCAAATCTCTCGGCTGAAGCTTGCGAGTCGTGAGCGTTCTGCTGAACGCTCGCGATTTGGGGACAGAAGCCGCGGATCGCGATCGTTCTACGAAACGATCGCGAGAAAAGAGCGGCGACAGCGCTTGCTCGCGATCGCGAGGCACGCGTTAGGTGTGCGCGCCCTCGCGACCGTGAGGGACCCCGAGTCTGGGCCTCCCTCGCCCCTGTGAATGTCTCACGCTCGCGAGGCGCGCGCTGGATGCGCGCCATCACAACCATGAGGCACTCGCCATGCGAGGAGCCTCGGAGTGGCTCGCTCTCGCGACCATCTTGCACTCGCGAGGGCCGTGAGGCCAGTCCCTCTCAGGCAACAGAAACTTCAAAAATTCCTATCTTCTCACTCCAAACTCCAAAAATTTCAAATTTGGTATCAATAGGAAGCTAAAAGAAACCTATACAACATTAATGAAGGATTCTAAAACCAATTTGGTCTCTAAGACCATTAAAAACCACTTCAAAGAATCTGCCAAAAGAAAAAAAATGAAGAACACTCCAATAGCAGCAGAAATTCTAAACACTCTAACTTTCCACTCTAAGGTCCAAAAATTCCATACTTCATATCATCAGAAAGATGAAAAGAAAATATACATCTTCCATGAAGACTCCAAG